>CM039135.1:35817424-36076187 GCA_022036555.1 Microstegium vimineum
AGTTCAAGTTCAAGTTCAGAGATGTGGATGTTTCCATCATGTCAACCGGCACACTTACAACAGGGGCCAATCCGCACACTGGCCAATTAACAAGACGCTGAACAAATGAATCCGTAAACCCACAAGACTCTATAAAAGTAGTAGTACTAATTATGTTATTCGGAGTCGGCATAGCCTTAAAATATATGATTATCGAAACTAGAAACGAGCCCTTGTTCCGACTCCTATACTCAGGATTAATCTCAAACTATATGTATCCCGATTCCCCGAATTGTGGCTGGAGCCAACCCATACAAGACCTACAACCCCGCACCGCAACCCCTTCTACCCAGGAAGCAGTAGCCTACTGCCGCCAGTAGCATCGCCGACTGCGAATCTAAATGGAGATCAATTACTATTGACTACTACCAAGCGTAAGAGTTGGCTGCTGGACCTTACGGCCGTTGAAACCGGAGCGAATCCGGGGGAAATGCAGAGGCAGGGGAATGAGTGGAGGGCGGAGGAGACGAGCGCGCACGGCGCACCTACCTTCCACTTCCAGCTCTTCGGGGTTCGGGCGAATGGCGAGAGCACGACTGCACGAGGGAGAAAAGGAGCTCGCCTCCTTTCTTGGCGAGCCTTTTTGCCCCGTTTGGTTTCGATGCTCACTGCTCCGCTTCGCGTCACCTTTTGGGGGTCGCCGGCCGCGGCGGAGAAATTGGAGTGGGGACTGGGAGCAGAGTGGTGCCCGGCGCTGGCCGTGCTGCCTGCCTGCCTAGGCTGCCTCACTGTGGTACATCTGCACTCGAGTAGAGATGCGATACCGATGCTGATGCCTTTCTGTTGGTTGACAGGCGAGGCATTGCGGGTTCCACAACATGGTTACTGTGGCATCACGACAATGGCCGGTCAAGATTCAGGTTTCAATGGGTTTTTTTAAAGGAACATGTATTCATAGTGTAATTATATCGACCCTTTTACAGACAGGACTCTAAAGGAAAGGAAAATTACAAAGAAGTTCACAACTCTTGTTCATCTTCCTTGAAGCCTTCAGAGATCCATCCGTCACCGTCATGGCGCCATCGAAGCCGCATACCAATCGTCGTCAGGCACCAGAGCCAAACTCCACAGGGTGGAGGCCGCAGAGGAGGACTTACTTCTGGGTGAATCAGCCGACGTTGTCTCCCATACGCATCGGCCAACTCCTGTACCCACGACGCATCCTTCGATTCCATTGTCGGCAACCTGAGCAGAGCTCAAGTTTCCACCAAAGAACATATTCCTCAAGATTAATAGGGTCAACAGCATCATCATCTGAAGAAGACAACGATGTGCCGGCCCTCGACTTCACGAGAGATCTCCCCAGCCTCTCCGTTGACGTCGGAGTAGATCGCCATCGGAGAACGGAAGAGGCTAGAAGAAATTATTTCTGCTGCGCCGCCGCCGCTTCCGCATCGCTAGCGTCGCCAGGAAGAACAAGCCGCGAAGAAGCCACACTCCTCCGGTAAAACAAAACTCCGCCGCCGAAAATCGACGGCGAGCAAACCCTAGATCTAGACTCGACTCAGACTCTAGTAAAAAACAGTAGATCGACTCAAAAACGATGGACCCATGTTCCTCCTCTCCACCGGCAGGAGGCCGGAGGTGGGAGGAACAGGGGTCAGGTGGTGGCGGCGGCGGCGGAGGCCTGGCATTGGCGCCCTCGTGCGTACCCCTTCGCGTGCCGCTGGCCAGGTTTTAATGGGTTGATCGGTTGATCCATTAACTCAAAACCCAAAACTAAGCAATTGGTGTTATTTAGGGCAGTCCTTCCTAATGCGACATTGATGTTGTAATAGAATTAAGGATAAAGCATAATTTACATCCTTCAACTCCCGCCAAAATTCGGATTTCAATCTTGAACTCTAAAACCGGATAACACTAGCCCTTCAACTTTTAAGCGTTTAGTTTTCAACTCTAGGCTGGTTTGTAGGCGGTTTTGGGTGTATGAAACTTTTAATATTTTTTCAAAACTTTTTTAGAAATATAATTTTTTGAGCATTTTAAAGTCCTCACGTGAAAAAAAACTCAAAACTAAAAAGTTGTAGACCTCATTGAGAACTACAACTTTAATATAAAAAGTATTTTCATTTGACTCCATATAAAACAAATATTATTTCTTTAATATGGCAAGGACCCGTACGCAATTATTATGATGCTAAAATTTATATTAATTTTTTGAGCATCTTAGTATCTTTAAATGAGAAAACTTATAAATATATAAAGATCTATAACTTTCTATAAAAATCATCTCCATCCGACATTGTATTGAAGAATTATGATTTTTCAAAATTGAGTCACGCCACAGAACAATATTGTGGCGTGATAAAACTCAACTTTCTAAAAAGGTGACAAACAATCTAACCTTTAACTAGAATTATATGGAAAAAAATACTAGCAAACATGAGGCAAGCATGCTATGCAGACATAAGACATAATTATAGGAGTCGAAATATATTTGTTTCTTTTTAGAATATTTCTAGTACTTAGTCTATCTTTGAGGACATTATGTTTTGGCTAACATAGACATTATCATAACCACTTGTAAACATCATGAATATGGTGATGACCTACTTGTATGCATCTTTGGAGCTGAAGTTAGCCCCGTAGCTATAATTTCAAATATCATTACTTTTATGTTAACTGAATGTTTGTCATTATCTGCATAAGGTCCTAAAACTGGATAAAGGCTTCTTCTCATAGTGGTAGGTGAAATAGTTGTGAAAAAACCTCTTGAGCTGTTGTTGCCTGTACTGTGATTGTTTTGTTTCTTGAAAGGAGAACAACTCTGCTGCACTGATTTTGCAGTTGATGACCCTTCCATTTAATTATCTTGCTAAAATAAAATGCTGCTACCACTTTGTGTTTTTGTACGTACTAGTTACTTGAAGTGATATAGATTCCTGAGGTTGTCTTTCCACAAGAACGACCTGTTAGAGTGTGCAACGGGGTCCTCTTCTTTACATGATTTGAAAGCTTTTTCATTTTTGTCCCCCCTCCATTTTAAATTGTAGGTTATTCTAAGAATTTTAAAGAGCCAAAGTATCTTAAATTTGATCAAAATTATATGATAATATAATAATATTTATAATATCAACTAAATATTATTATTCTTCATCAATTATATTTTTATAGTATACCTATTTGACGTTATAAATCATTATAATTTTATCTATAATTTTGATCAAACTTAAGATACTTTGACTCTCCAAGATTTTTAAGATGACTTATAATTATTTGGGATATTTGCATCCAAGGTATATCATGCTTGTTGAAAAACTTGTGTTGGTTCTTGAGCCGGAGTGATTTGTTTTGTCTCCTAAGCCACCCTCTTTTTTTTGGTCCACATACCATTTTCACACTGTATATTTGGTGGTTTTCTATACTTGACACCACTTTTAGGTCCTGTTTAATTTGGTTTTCTAAACTTTAGTTCATCCTAAATAGTTTTAGTCCATTTAGTCATTACAAAGTGACTAGAAAGGACTAAAGGCAATTTAGTCTCATTTCGTCATAATGTTTGGCTTCAAAGTGATTAAAAGAAACTAAATTTAGGTGAATAATGTTTAACAGGCCCAAACCAAATAGGGGTTTACTTGGGCATATGGGTGACGATTAGGTTTAGGATTATGTATCATTATAGTATGTTTAGGTGGTGTTTGGATTCATTAGACCATGGTCTAAAGTTTGGGTCTAAAGTTTAGACTCTAATGTGGGTCTAAAGTTTAGACTCTAGAACATGCAAACTATGGTGTTTGGATCCATGATCTAAAGTATGTTGTGCACCTTTAGATCCTCTTTAGCATCTTTTTTGGTGCTAAAAATTTTAGACCATGCTTTAGACCCAATGTCACTTTAGACTATATTTTAGACCCCTGTTTGGATCCATGGGTCTAAAAGAAGTGCTAAAAGTGCAGGGTCTAAACTTTAGACCATGGATGCAAACAGGCCTTAGAATATTTTTAATCTTTAAGTTATGCATCTATCACTTAGGCAGAGGACATTCACTATAGTAGGCTAGTAGCTTAAAGTTGAGTGACATTCAATAATTTTCAGGATGACCCCAGCAGTCCACAAATGTTGCGCGAGGTAGACAACTAGCTCAAAGTTGGCATGGGGATTGGAATTTGAAATTGACTATTTCCCAGGTCGATTCCTCAATAAAACCATTGAATGTCTCGAGTCGTTACGTTTGTTTGACATCGCAATTCGCGAGTACTCCGCACGTACAGAGACAACACAACACGCTCGGTCACTCAGGGCCATAGCCAGGTTTTATACGGGCACCCTCCCTTGTTTGGTTTTTGGCCGCATAGAGCCTGGCCGAGCTGTGGCTGTGTTTGGTTGACACCTTGGAGCCCGACCAACAACCCAACTGCCATCAACCACCCAAGTACAGGTTGTGTTTGGTTGGTGGCCTGACTGGGAAGCTCCCAGAAATCCCATGAAGCACCAACAACACAACAGCTTTAATATGAAGCAAATTTGACAGATTTTTGAACGAACATGACCACAATTTTGTACTCAAACATGACAACAGTTTACAGGTCAAAGATCTTAGATCATTCATGGACAAAGTTTACAATTTTTTGGGGGTAAAAAGGACTATTTCCTTGCAGTTTACATGTCAATAAGAACAAGTTTACAGCTATAATGTAACCCTGTAAACAGAACTAAAACTAGGCAAATAGTCCATGCAAAAAAAATGATAAAAGTGTTAATAGTTGTTGGCCTTAGCTGGTGGACAAGGTTAACTGATTCCAATAGTCAAAAAAATAGGTGCCTGCCATCCAAGAGCATAATCAAATTCTACAAAAAACAAAGAAAAACTCATGATTGTCATAGAACTCATGTGGACATCATTCAATGCCATCATCTCAAACAACAACTTGATGTTGCATTGAGTGATGCCTCACAAGGGTTTGATGGCACACATGAAACAAACACATAGCAAAGAAGAACCGCAAGCACCAAGTACTATGTTTTACATCACAGGCCAAGAGAGGTTACAAATTCAAGTCTTACAAAAATAACAGATGGTCAGACAGAACATAGGCCAACAAAGGCCAACAGATGACACCTCAGGTACTGCAAACCGAAAGCCTGAACCAAAGACCACAGAGAAGAACTAACAGGGCAAAAATGCCAAACGCTTGACTATCTTTTGAGGAACATGCACATCTTGCCCAACATGCTTACCATCAACAGATGAACAAGTAGTGGTAGATGAGGAAACAAAATATGCATTGAAATCACTAGCTGCATGTTCATAGTCACAATACTTCTTGAATTTAGCATTCTTGAAGCCAAGCACTTGGTCACTGCACTCATGTCATGTCATATAAATCTCAGGTTTCCTCCCATAAAAAACCACATAGTAACTGCCCATTTTCTGAAAAGTAAACATGTATGTCCTCAGCTTAATAGTAACCTTGGTTCAAGTAATTGTGTGGCATCAGTAAAATAGCAAGTCAGGACTGCTATGGAACCTTGCTGCCTTCTCCCCTCTCAGCAGGGCTCTTCTCAGTTTGAGAGCCATCCTCTATCTTAGCAGCTTGACTGTCAGCCTGATTGACCCCAAGGGGCTCACCAGAACCTACAACATACCTAGCAGTTGCCATGGAGTGGTCAAATATGGCCTCCATCTCAGTATAGAATCTTATGGGGCAGTTCAAGAATCCAGCATCCTTGGGGTGGTCCTGACAGATCAAGATGAGTACAGATAAGTGATGTGAAGGAAGACTGTTTAGGTTAGCAAAGACAAGGGAAGGATGGAAAACAATTATCTACCTTGCAGTGCCCTAGGTAGTGGTCTTGGTCAAGAATAATAGCACTGGTGTCATTGTCCCATAGGGCACCACTTAGCTCCTTGAGCTTAGCCACCCTAGACCACTTCTACGTCCACTTTCTCAAGTGGTTATACACCTGAGTGGGGCTTACTATATCACCACTGTACTCTTTCAATAACTTGGCCACATAGTTCACATCCTTGTCTTTAAAGACCTTATCTGGCCTAGTACCATCAGTTAGCAGCTGGGCCATCCTTCTTAGCACAAAGCCTGAGGTATTGTTGTTCCACCTCATGGGCCCTGCTGCTGCTGTTGTTGGGGCTTAGACAGGGGCTGCTGGAGGTGCAACAGGCATTGCCTCTCCAGCAAAAGCCTCAACATCAACAATCAAAATATCAGCAGCAGCCACAAACCTAGACTCAACTTGTTCAGCCATCCTAACTGGTGTAAGTACCAAACAGTCAGGAAGAGAACATAGAAAGAAAGGTCTCCGATTATCCATGAATAATTACATAACAAACATAGTTCACAAAACAAATGTTCCTAAACTGGGTCAACAAACATAGTTCATCATCATACAGACATCCAAACCTCAGTTCCTATGACTCCCCCTACCCTCTCACATGGCATTACAAATTTCATCCCTCTTAGCAGTCATAGCTACAGTTTCTTCTGCCAACAAATTATGCACAAGCTCAGGGACAGGTTGGTTGGGTGGAAGTCAATCCTCATCTGGCACACAGTGATCAATACCAAACCCAAGGATCCAGTTATGCAGGATGCAGCAATCAATGACTAGCTTAACCTGTGTCTTGAATGGGTGAAAGGGCTTGTTATCTAGAATACAAAATCTATTCTTCAAAGCCCCAAAAGCCCTCTCAACTGTGACTCTAAGTGAGGAATGTCTGAGGTTGAACAGTTCTCTTGCATTGGTTGGCCTGTTGGTGCTGTTATACTCAGACAAATGGTACCTAACACCCCTATAAGGAGGTAGGAAACCATTGCGGCAAGCATAACCTACATCTACAAGGTACATTTTACCTACAAGTGGAGCAGTGGAAGGGGCATCATGAGTGTGTATTGGGTGGTATGGACACAAGTGCAAATTACATGTGGTTTGTGTTACCTTAAGACACAGTGAACCCATCTTCCCTCTCAATGTCATCATTTAGGATGTGGGAATCATGTGCTGATCCCTCCCAGCCAGCCAAGACATAAGTGAACTTGAGGTCCCAGTTAACAACATCCATTATATTCTGTGTTGGTTCCTTTTTCCTACACCTGAAAGCCTGTTGTACTCTCCTAGACACCCTAGCCAAGCAATGGGTGCCATCAATGGCACCAATGCAGTCCTACAGATGTGTAGATTGGTGTTAAGGCAAGTGTTTGGACATAAATTATGGAGGCAGTGCTACATAGACAGAATTACCTTGAAATAAGGGTTCCATCTAGGGCTCCCTAGGATCTTTGGATGAATAGCAGTTGAGGGGGGCTTGATTAAGTCACTTCTAAGCTCACCTAGAGCATACAACACTTGGTGGAAATGTCTGTGCACAGTCTCAATTGACCTCCTAAATGCTTGGTGGACAACCCTAAACCTTTGGTTGTGTCCCACAATCAATAGGAACATAGCTACCTGCTCTTCTATAGAGGAACCATTGTTGTCTGGTACAAGACCTCTATTTCTACATAGGTCACATAAGGCAAAAAAAGGGTGCTCTGGTCATCCTAATTATGGACAGACACTCTCTATCAGTGGACCTATAAATGGCCATAAGTGTACGTTGCCTATGCTGGTCAGCATCACTTCTCAAACTGTATGCAAGTGGGTCTGGTTCAAGGGTAGGCCTCCTAATGCTACTGGCAACATAAGACACCATGACTACAACCAAGGAAGAGGCTTGCTTGGCCAACTCATCTCTTTTCTGAGCAGAATCCATCTACATTAACATACAATTACAGAAAAACCATGTTTAATTGACCCATGTAGGCATCAAATTGAGTAATGAACAATGCATGATTCAACTAGCAATGACAGCATGGACATCATCATTGACAGAGGTAGGAAAACAAAACATGAAATAACTTAAAAAGTCACGGCTGCATCAAAGTAATGCCTCCCAATGACATACAACAGAGCATAATCCATATGAACAAGCAACAGAAGCCACAGCTGCATACTGAAATGACTCCCAGTGACATTATGTAAAGAATGAACACACAAAACTGCAACAACGGAGCAGTATGAACCCAAAAATGAACCAGTACAGGCACCACAAGTCACGACTGCATACTGAAATGCCTCCCAGTGACAGGTATCAACCAAATCATCAGTAAACCAACATCATAATGAACGTAAACCCTAACAAAGACCAACAAATGGCTTAAATGACCAACTCAAACCCTTACCGTAAAGCATATGTACCATATCAGGTTCCAACATCACAGAGAAAAACAATAAAAGCCATGGTTAGGGTTTGATTTCACCTTGGGGTGCTCGGGGGACGAAGCAAAAACCAATGAACGACGACGAAGAAGAAGAATGAACACGGACGAAGCAGATCTGGACGGAGACGACGAAGATCCGGAAGGAGAGGAAGCAGATCCGGTCGACGGAGACGACGTAGATCCGGAAGGAGAGGAAGCAGATCCGATCCGACGCACCACCAAGATCCATCGCAATCCACGAGGAGAGGAAGAAGACCGCCGCCTTCCGGAGTCCCAGCAGCAACGGAGGAGCGGCGCCGCGACCGAGCAGATCTGGCCAAGGGAACACAACCGCATCACCAAGGACCGTCGCCGGACACCACAACCTCAACACGTCGCCGGTTTCTCACGGGAGCAGGTGGGAATGGAGGCAAGGGGAGGAAGAGAGGAGGGGGAGGGGCTTATGTAGACGCCGCGAAAACCAAAGACAGGTAGCGCGGGAGGAAACAGCGGCCGAAATCGCCCCCAAGAGCGCCGCCAGAACCAAGCCCTAGAAAAACGGAGGGGGAAGCTTCGCTGCGGAGCCAGGCCAGGGGAGAGGAAAAGCACGCGGGGAGACAGGCCGACCCGCAGGCCAAGCGCACCGAACACGGTGCGTTGCACCGTTTCGGCTCGGGTCACCTCCCTGGCCGCGTACCAAACACGCCCTCAAGCTCTCCCTCCAAGCGAGAACGGCGTCGGCGCGTTGCAGGTCTGCCTTCCCGGTTGGGTACGACATCCAAGTTGCCTGTCGACGTGGTCGTGCATGGGGAAAAACAAAAAGAAAATTTGTTGCTGTCCAGCTCGGAGACGTGGGCCTGTGAATTGAAACAGGGGTCCCCCTGCCGGGCCAGCGGAAAACGCAAGGCTGGAGTCCAAGTCCAACTGTCCAAGCATGCCGACGGAGACGGAGACGGACACGCTTTGGCTTCGAGACCTCCGGTTCCCGCCGTGTCGTCTCCTGCAGTTTTTTTTTCGGTTCTTGGATTGGACGACACCTGTAGCTGTTTAGCAACAGTGACAGCGGAGGAGATAGTACGTCGTTAGTCGGGTAAATGCTCGCTTGGTGTCGGCACATTTATTCCTTGATCATACCCCTCGCAAAAGCCAAGGATCTTACAATTGGCGACTTTTTCCTGTCTCAGTTCTCTTCGCTTCCATGCTGCACGTGTGCATAGAGGCTTCTTCCGTGCTCTCACGGTTGCGACGCAGAGCCCTGATGCACACCCATGTGGGCAAGACCCAAGTGGCTAAGCTCGTTTTTTTTATTATTAAAAGAAAGAATAGCATTTGAACACTACTAATTTTCTTGGGCACATGTGTAGGTTCCATGAACCATGAGTACATACAAAGTGTCACAATCGCCACCAGAACCTAAATCAAACGGTGGTGGTGTGCTGCTACGTGCTACTCCGTACCTTTTATCATCTCTCAACATACCATGTGTGTTGAGATTGAGATAGGGAAGGGCGCTGATATCTCTCAACACACTTGCTCCAATCCAATGGTTAAAAATGGACACAGTGGAATCGGTGGCAAACCGCGAGTTGAACTGACATCGAGACACTGTCAAGCCAAATGGCAGAGTTGTTTGCCAGCACAAACCACGGGGCCAGGTGGAAATATACGCGACGGCGATGCAACCTCGAAGCTAACGGCTACTTTTCCAGCGACGCTGCTTCGAGCAGCCTTCGAGGCGAGGGCCCGTCCTGGACTACCTGTCTACTTTACATATAAAAACTCGCATAATTTGCGAGGTCTGGCACTGCCACGTTTCTGATGGCATGAAACTCGCCACAAGCAGAACCGAGAGTAATTGCAGCTCCAAATTTTGTTCGACCCTTTCCCACTTTACCCCCGCCCTTCACCGTCGGAATCCACCCCCACGCGCGCTGCGAGAGATGGCCACGGCCGCGAGGCCGCCTACGGCTCCGCCGTCGGCTGCGGCGGGAGATGTCTCCGAGGTGGAGCTCTCGGAGGCGGGATCGCCGGACGTCGGCAGCGGGAGCAGCGGGAGCGGAGGCAGCGGCCGGAGCGCCGCGGAGTACTCCGGGTGGGTGTACCACCTCGGCGTAAACTCCATCGGCCACGAGTACTGCCACCTCCGCTTTCTCGTCATTCGCGGCAAGTTCGTCGCCATGTACAAGCGGGAGCCGCACGACAACCCGGGACTCGTTGGTTCCCCCGCTCCATTCCTCTCCTCCCTCCCTCTGTTTTGGTTCTGATGCTTGTGATCGCTGCGCCGCTCCTCATGGATTAGCTAACATGGCGCCGCTCCTCTCCTCCCTCCCTCTGCGTTGAAGCTTGACAGAGTTGTGCGGGTTGGGTACCTAACTCAAAGTCAAAGTTGCTGGGGTTTGGTACGTTCGGTTGGTGGCTTTTAGCTGAAAACCCGAAACCGCATCCTTGCGGGATCCTGGCAGGGTTTGCAAACGCTTCATTGATTAGCTGGTTTTGAAACCTGTTGAATGTTAGATGAAATTTCCGAGTAATGCCTGCTCGGCTGCTCGAATTCCTTAGGCTTGCAGCTCGTGATTTGGCAACTTTTGGTTTGATTTGATTCAGTAGTAGAACTGCAGGATTCTGGAGAGAAATTTGTCATCATATATTTTGCTGGCAGACTGTCTGCTAGGAACATTGACTTGTGGAAATGATTTTTGTACTGTTGAGTCTCGAAGCACATTGCACAGGGAGCAAGTAGCCTCCCTTAGAGATAAAGGCAAACCAAGATTACAAACGATCCTAATCTACATTGTTCAAAGATATCCCAATATACTCTAACATCCCTTGCAGTCACAGCGTGGGCGATACAGACAGTGAGCGGTATGAGAATGGAGAAGCTGAAGGTTGTAAGCCGATGAGCTGACAATTTGGGAGCTCATTTCTGGGTTGTAGTTTTTGCTCTGATCATGTTACCCCATCCTAGACGAGGTGGTCCATCATGAGTGGATCTCATGAATTTTAGTGGAATGACTCCATCTCTCATGCATATTTACAAACGATCCTAATCTACATTGTTCAAAGATATCCCAATATACTCTAACATCCCCTGCAGTCACAGCGTGGGCGATACAGACAGTGAGCGGTATGAGAATGGAGAAGCTGAAGGTTGTAAGTCGATGAGCTGACAATTTGGGAGCTCATTTCTGGGTTGTAGTTTTTGCTCTGATCATGTTACCCCATCCTAGACGAGGTGGTCCATCATGAGTGGATCTCATGAATTTTAGTGGAATGACTCCATCCCTCATGCATATTGATTTTTAGTGTATGAGTAGATGCAAGTGGTGGGTACCTAATGGTGTTTTTTTTGGATCAGCTGACAAATTATGTTCAAATTCCATTCTAGTTCATTTTTTAGCAAGTTTTTGGGTCGACCAATGACCCAAAGTAATCATAACTTGCATCCCTACATATGAGGGATGAGGTGGTGGTGTCCATTCCATTCCACAAACCAAACAAAAAAGTAAAGAATGAGAAGATGATGGATCACCCTGTTCCTCAAATCAAACAAACCCCAGACTGGATCAGCACCTATCTGTTGGATCTATTTGTTCAGGCTTTCTATTTGCTCAACTGTTGAACTGCCACTTTGTGTTGTTAATTTGCACCCTAAGTAAAAGGGCGTACCCAGTGCCGTAGGCTTCCCGCAACTGCGGGGTCTGGGGAAGGGAAATAGCCCGCAAGCCTTTCCCGCACAAATGTGCACAGGCTGAGGCTCGAACCCTGGACCTCTTGGTCACAGGCGGTAAAGCTCTACCTGGAGATAAACAAGAAATCTTGGAATTAAAATTGGAAAGTTGTTGGGCACCGGCAGTTGCAGTCAATAGGCCAGGTTCTCTCATGCAAGTGCATTCTGAGTGTAATTTGCATTCAGGGGTTGTTTTATTTTATCTGTATTCATGCTGGTATGGTGATATCCTGCTCATTTTCACATTTTTCTGTTGCAAATTCTTATGGAAGCTAATTTCTTCGTAAACATTTTGTTTCAGGAACCTATCCGAAAAGGTGCTGTTAGTCACACTTTGATGGTGGAGGAGCTTGGTCGGCGGAGGGTCAATCATGCGGTAGTGCTCAAAGTTCGATCTTTGTTTAGTCCTTAGATTCATAATGAATTGACAAGTATATTTATGTTCTTATTTCATTGATACTGCTACATGAATTATTGGAACCATTAAATTTTTTCAGTGATTTCCATATGACAAATATACAGCCTTTTGATGCTATTTTGTTTGTTCAGATATGTCTCATTTTCTTATCATAACAAATAACTGATTTATGTTCTTAAATGTAGGATGTTTATGTTCTGAGGTTGTACAATCGGTTGAATCAAACAAAGAAAGGAGAGGTACTCAGCTTATGGTGTACATGCAAATCTGTAGACAGCATTCATCCATGAGTCCATGGCAATTAAAATGTTAGTAATTTTGTGTTTTTATAGATAGCATGCGCTACTCCTGGTGAAGGCCAGAAATGGATTGAAGCATTTGAACAAGCCAAACAACAGGTTGGTATGTAATAGCAAATGCCATAAAAAAGTTAACTGCTATTATTTAGGTAAATATTTCACATACAAGCCCTGAAATGGATTGAAGCATTTGAACAAGCCAAACAACAGGTTGGTATGTAATAGCAAATACCATAAAAAAGTTAACTGCTATTATTTAGGTAAATATTTCACATACAGCCATTTGGGCTGTGTGTACAACTCAAGTACAAAAATGTATCTGAATCATGCCATGTATTTACGAGCTTCCCATCTAGGTGATTTTAACGGTTAGATCTTGAGACTCAAATGGCTGTACATGTAGCAGTAATCTATTAATTAGGTGTACTCTGTTTATGGATGCATCCTCTATAACCTTGTGCAATTCTGGCCATCTTTCATGTAATACTACTGCTCAATTCACTTCAGCAGAAAGACTGTTTTTATTGTTTGGTGTAAAGCTCCTGTTGATGTTGTGTTATGGTAGGGGACCAAGCCTGGTGTGTGTGTGAACAGTGCCATGATTGGATTTAGACTAGATGGTGTTGCCGAGTTTGTTGGGAAAAGGATAAGATTAGATTAAGTCGGTTAGGATCTTTGCTTAGGGGTAAGTAGATCATTTCCTTATAAAAGAGACAGTGATTTATCCCTAAGCCACTTTAGTAGAGCTTCACTTCTTGATTCTTCGAAGGAGTGATTCTGGTGCAGGTGAGAATCAATTCTAAAGTGATTCCTGTGGCAAATGAATGGGGAGCAGTGGGAAGCTGTGGAGAGTGGGTTTTTTTAGCTCCCAGCTCGTAGTGTAAATAAAGAAGTGATTCTTGTCAGCTCCCCACCAGAATGCAGTTGCATTTTAAGTCTTTGGCAGGGCTCCATGGAAGCTGAGCGGTGCCAAAGGGGCCCTTAGAAACAAGCAAGAAGAACCCTAAGAGCAGTCAGAGCTTCCGCACGGAGGGTGACTTGCTGGTTCTTTCACTTCTTTCTGCTATCCTTAGCTTTACCTTATCATTTGGTATCTAGAGCCTTTGATCCTGCATCGTTTCCTATCACTGTTTTTTTCCACCTACACCCAGATTAGATCGATTCCACCCCTGTTCTAACACAAACCCACCCAATCCTCACTTTAGAGTTTAGATCATTCCATCTTCCATGTCAACCACTACTGGAGTCCCTAAACTTCACATTCCAGCATTTGATGGCAGCACTGATTCTTCGCAGTTGCTACACTGATGCAACCAGTGCTTTGATGCAAGATGAGAAGATATGGCTCGCAAGCTTCACGATGACAAGCCTTGCACTACTATGGTAGTATGGTACTGCAAGATAGAGCAGACCGTGGGTGTACCTATGAGGCTGGTGGCCGGTCTTCGTTGATGCGGTCAGCCGCCGGTTTGTGGCACCCATGGCAACAACTTTCTTGACAACCCCTGATGGCTAGCGGCATCAGAACCTTCATCATTTGCACCAACGGCATCTCCACCACCATCCACGCTGGCTGCATCAGCTCCAATGGCGGCACCGGCAACTCCACCGAACAAGTGTGCCCTCCCATCTGCAGTTGAGACACCGCCAGCTCCTCCATTCTAGACGTCCTTAGCTCTGGGGACTATGGCATCACCCGCTTTTGTCCCTACTAGCAAAGGCCCAGGCTGCCACAGCAGCATCGCCGGCAGCCTCGCCAACAGCTCTATCTCCACCGACAATTGCGGCTACACTGACTGATTCCACACCACACTTGTCGGTGGAGATGGAGCTGCTGGCGATGCTGCTACCGCCTGCGCCACCAACATCAGCAACCACCACATGACCACCACTCGACATTCATACAGCTAATGCCACCATTGCCGGTGTGACCACCAGTCACGGTCACACCCCTGCTGAACCCATGGCGGAGACACTACCTGCGCCACTAGGACAACTGGCCAGAACTTCCTCAGCTCAAGCTCCAGGCCCCACAGTGTCTTTCTGCGTCTTATTGGCTATCGTCTTTGTCGTGGTTAGATTGAACTACATGGTGTTATCCAGTTTTTGGGAAAGGAATAAGATTAGATTAAGTCCATTAGGCCCTGTTTGGATCCTTGGAATTGAGTTCATTTTAATAATCATAATTTAGACACATATTAATTAAGATAATATGGTTGTATATGAATTATATTTGTATATTATTGTTGGCTATACGAGAGAGATACTTGTGTGATGTATTTCTACCGTATGGGAGCGAGTTGAAGAGCGTGTTACAAGTTGCAAAGTAGAAACATACCATGGTGATCTATAGAATCCATTTCCATCTTCCACCCTATGAATTTGAGATAGGCTTATAAACTTACTTTGTGGAAAGTGGTGGAATGTTAAATTCCAAGCCAAATAGCCTAATTTATTATATAGATTTCAATTCCACCAAATGAAAGGATCCAAACGCCCCCTTAGTATATTTTCTGAGGGGATAAGTAGCTCATCTCTATAAAAGAAAGTCATGTATTGATTAGAGACAAGACAAGCAAAAAGGACCCTAAAAGCAATCAGAGTCTCTGCAGGTAGCGCAACTAGCCGGTTCTTTGTGCTACCCTTAGCTTTACGGCAGAAACTATACAACAATATTTAACATGCATTTGCAGCTGCTGGTGTTCTGCTATATTTGATTCGTTCATGTCTGTTTGACTTAACACATTACACGTCTTTCTTCTTGATGTTTTCTTACAGGCAGACTATGATCTGATGAGAGGGGTTAACTGGAACAGATTGCAGAATGAAAATGAGTATGTAATTAATTGTCCTTTTCTGATTTATGAATAGTTCTCTTTAGTGAAACACTGAAACCTAAAAAACTGTTCTACACTTCTACTACTGTAGGATTAATCTTGATGGCCACCGTCCTCGGGTTAGGAGATATGCACAAGGCTTGGGGAAACTTGTAAGAATTGGTAAAGGTAAGAATTAAAGCTGCAGCATTAACTTTACTAGAAAAGTCCAATCTGTGAGTGGTGAAATTTTCATTCCCTCCCACCACCTCCTTTCACCTCTCTAAAACACCTCTAAAATAAAAAAAAGACAAAGAAATGGTAAACTGATTAAATGATTAACTTCCAGCTATTGTTTTACTACGCCATCAACCTCCTCTGTCTCAAAATCCTTCTTTTGTGTGCGGCTTGTTTGTCCTCACATTCTAATTTTTTTTCCTGTTCTCATCACCAAACAAAGTTTTAGCGAACTCTGCTGCTTTCATATCCATACCCTTCATTGCTGTCTACTGTAACAGTTTCTCCTAGTCAACTGGATGAGGATGATGACACAGGCCAAAATTTGCCAAGGAGATTGTGTATGGTGAGATAGGGAACTCGTCTGGGTATAGAGGAGATTGGGAGCTCTGCTGGGTTTAGAGGAAGAGCTAAGGAACAATGTTTGATCTATGAGTTAGGTAGGCCAAACATTGTAAGGAGGTTGAAGGTTCCATTCAGGCATGTCGCTGGCAAAGGAGATCATTCAGCTAATCTTTGTGAGCTATTTTCTTGTAGAGTAATTGTTGGAGTATATGTATCTAGGCCCACGAGGCCCATGTATGACTACTATATTGCTACCCTCCTAGGGTTAGCCCATTATCCAATTACTGTTTCAGCATGGTATCAAGCTAGGTTCTTTTTTTCCTCCCTCCTCCAGCCGCCACCAGGCCTGCCGGCAGCCGTGGCCACCATGGCTGGCGGCACTCCTCCTCCCCCTCATCCCACCTACTCCCATACCTTCCCCTCTCTGGCCGGCACCTGGGCCCAGGTCGCGTCCGCCAACTTCATGCGCCCGGCACCTTCGACCAGTGCCGCCGTCCTGGCTGCCGCCGCCGGGGGGGGGGGGGGGGGGGACGCCGTCGTGGACGCCGCCGCCCGCCCTAGACGTCGCCCTCCCTCTCCCGGGCGCGGGGGCGCCGGTTACCCCTGCCGCGGCCACCCTGCCAGGCGTCGCCGCCGCTGCTGCTGCTGCTGGGCTCGGCATGCCCCTGCCGGGCAGGCCACCGCCGGGCACCCTCCTGCCGCCGCCCGGGGCCCTCCCGTGCATCCTCTTGCCGCCGTCGGGGACCCTCGCTACAGCCACCTTGGGTGGCCCTGCCGCCGCCGCTGCTGCCGCCGGGCGTGGGAAGCAGCCGCTGGACACGCCCGCCTTCCATCCTACTTGTTAGAATATAATTGTAACAACCCACATGGGCATCCGACCCATTGGCCTTGTATATTGTAACCATAGCATAACCTGTTTAGGATTAGTACCGTACTGGTAATTGTACATGTACTGCAAGCCTTAACCGGCTATATAATGAAGTTCACCCCCCCTGATTATGGTGTGCGGTGTTTCTACATGATATCTAACTAATCTCGATCCTTCCCTTCCGCTTTTCTCCTTTGCCCGTGCGCCCTTACTCTAGGGCTCGCGCCACCGCACCCAAGGCCGAGGATCGCTGCCGCCAGCAGCCGCGCGAACACCATCGCGGCGCCCCGACCGCCGCTGTCCTCCGCTCCACCCGCGCCCCTGGTCCTCCGATCAGGCCGCACACCTGCCAGCCGCCGCCCTCTGCCGCCCGACACACGTCGCGCCGCCAGGGCCGCCGCTAACCCGCGATCATGACGGAGTCCTCTGCCACCTCCGCTGCTCTCGGCTCGTCCACATCCGCCGCCATGGGAGACGGCGTCTCTCCTCCTGTCTTCACGGCCTATGTAGCCGTGAACGTCAAGCAGCATGTCCCGATCCCCCTCAGCCTCGAGCATCCCAACTACTCCAAGTGGAAGGCCTTCTTCACCACCCTCTGCGGCAAGTACGGGCTGCTCGGCCACATCGACGACACGGAGGCCGCGCGCCCGGCTGACCCCACGTGGTCTCAGCCCGACGCCTGCATCCGTGGCTGGATGTACGGCTCCTGCGACGACACCGTCCTCGACCTCGCCATGGAGCCCAAACAAGACGCGCGTGCTTTGTACGTCTCCATCGAGGCCCTGTTCCAAGCGAACAAGGAGCCTCGAGCGATCATCCTTGGCCAGGAGTTCCACAGCATGGTTCAAGGCGATCTCTCCATCGACGCCTACGCGCAGCAGACGAAGCACACCGCCGACGCTATGCGGGAGGTTGGGCATACCGTCTCCCCCTCACAGCTTGTGCTGAATCTCCTGCGCGGTATCAGTCCTCGCTTCGCCAACACCGCCGACATCATCACCAACACGTCGCCGCTTCCAGACTTCAAGTCCGCCACCAACATGCTCCGCGTCAAGGAACTTCGCCTCGGCAGCGAGGGAAAGGAGGCCTCGGCATCAGCGCTCGCCGCCTTCACCACCTCCTCTTGCACCTCGCCTTCCTGCCAGTCCACCTCCTCCTCGGCCTCTACTCGTGGCGGTGGTGGCAAGGGCAAGGGGGCAAGGGCAAAGGCGGTGGCGGTCGCGGCGGCAACGACAACAACAACGGCGGTGGGCGCAACCAGCAGCAGCATGGCGGCCCACAGGGCATCTCCGGCGGTCGTCAGGCTTCACAGCCGACCGGCCCTTGGGTGTGCTACAACCCTTGGGCCGCCCAGTGGGCTCCTCAACAGCAACAACAACAACAGTGGGTTGCAACATCAGCGCCTCCCCCACTGCCCCCGCCTCCGCATCAGGCCCACACTGCCTTTGCGCCGCCCCTGTTCTCTGCGCCCCCGACGTACGGATCCTGGGATCAGGCCAGCCTGATCGCCGCCCTTAACCAGATGGCGATTCAGGGGTCTAACTCCTGGGTCATGGACAGCGGAGCGACATCCCACATGTCCTCCAACGACGGTATTCTTCTTTCCCGTCTTCCGACGCGACCGTCCTCCATCACGGTTGGCAACGGGCAATCTATTCCTATTCTTAGTCGTGGCACATCTTTTTTACCAATAGCTGATCGTCCTTTTCATCTTGATAATGTTCTTGTCGCTCCTCAACTCACCCGTAATCTGTGTCCGACAGCTTACTCGCGACAGTAATTGTTCAATTGAGTTTGACGCTTCTGGTTTTTCTGTCAAAGATCTCAAGACCAAGACGGTTCTCCTTCGGTGCAATAGCAGCGGAGATCTCTACACCATCGCACACCACCCTCCTCCTCGTTGTCATGTCGCCGTTGTCTCCCCGGAGTTGTGGCACTCCCTCCTTGGTCATCCCGCACCCGCCGTCGTCGCTACTCTAAATAAACTATCAGCTATCCAGTGTAATAAAGCAGCTCGCCGCATTTGTCATGCTTGCCAGCGCATGCTCCGCACTCTGAACAATGGCGTTCGCACCTTTCTGATTCATGCTGCCATGCCTCCATCTTATTGGGTCGAAGCTCTCTCCACCACCGTGTTTCTCACAAACTGGCGGCCATCCTCCTCCACAAATAACGGTATACCCTATCAACTTCTCCACCACAAGATACCCGATTACTCCATCCTTCGGCTTTTTGGCTACCTATGCTACCCCAACCTTAGTGCCACGACTCGCCACAAATTATCTCCTCGCTCCACAGTATGTGTCTTCCTCGGTTACCCTCCTTCGCAGAAGGGATACCGATGTCTTGACCTCTCTAGTCGCAAGATCATCATCTCGCGCCATGTTGTTTTCGATGAGACTCACTTTCCGTTTGCGGCCTCAAAACCCCAACCGGATTCTTTTGATTTTCTATTACAGGATGTTCTTCCCGCGCCTGCTCCGTCCACCTCGGCCGCTGAGCCAACGCGAGCCTTGGAGGACGCCGAGGACGCCGGCGACCCTGTCGGGCTCGACCCTGCGATTCTGTGGCACGGCACCGCCCACAGGATGTCCAGGGCGCCTCAGCAGGCCACGACTCCAGCGCTGCAGCAGCCGCCCCGACAGGCCGCGGCCCCAACACCTCCGCCAGCCGTCCTTGTTGCCCCTGTGCGGCAGCGGTACGACGTCTTCTACAGCCGCCGGCCGGTACCCGCTGCACAGCCCCCGCCGGCGGTGCCTTCGGCTCCAGCGCTCCCGGAGGTGGTGCAACTGCCCCCTGTACAGCAGGCGGTTGTACCCCAGGTTCCCGAGACCTCTGCACGGACGACTCGTGCCCAGATAGGCTCTCTGTCGCCGCCCATGCAGAGGTACGGCTTCACCGCGACGGTCTCCGGTCTGGCCTCGCCGCTGCCAGGCAATTCTCGTGCCGCGCTTGCCGATGCAACTTGACGCGCGACAATGGCTGACGAGTACAATGCGCTTATGGATAATGGCACCTGGCGTCTAGTCCCTCGACCTCCTCGTGCCAACGTCATCACCGACAAATGGGTCTTCAAGCACAAATATCACGCTGACGACTCTCTGGCTCGACATAACGCCAGATGGGTCGTTCGTGGGTTCTCGCAGCGGTACGACGTCGACTACGACGAGACGTTCAGCTCGGTTGTCAAACCGGCCACCATCCGGGCTGTTCTCAGCATCGCCGCCTCTCGCTCATGGCCGATTCATCAGCTGGACGGGAAGAACGCCTTTCTTCACGGTCATCTGAATGAGACCGTCTACTGCTAGCAGCCGCCCGACTTCGTCGACCCGGCAGCCCCCGACCATGTCTGCCTCCTGCAAAAGTCTCTGTACGGACTCAAGCAGGCGCCCAGGGCGTGGCACCAGAGGTTCTCCGGCTTCGTCCAGTGGTCCGGCTTCACTGCTTCGACCTCTGATACATCCCTCTTTGTTTACAAAGCGGGTGCAGACATCGCCTACTTACTGCTCTACGTCGACGACATCATCCTGACGGCCTCGTCGACCCAACTTCTTCGTCGCATCACCGAGCTCCTTCACTCCGAGTTCGCCATGACAGATCTCGGGGATCTTCATCACTTCCTCGGGATCTCTGCTGACGGCCTCTTCCTGTCTCAGCGCTAGTACGCTGTGGATTTGCTCCAGCGCGCCGGCATGGCTGAGTGTCATTCTACAACGACTTCTGTTGACACTCAGGCCAAGCTCTCTGCCACGGACGGCGCTCCGGTGGCAGATGTCACTCAGTACCGCAGCCTCGTCGGTGCACTGCAGTATCTCACGCTGACTCGTCTGGACCTCGCCTATGCCGTTCAGCAGGTTTGCCTCTTCATGCACGACCCGCGCGAGCCTGATCTGGCGATGCTCAAGCGTGTCCCGCGGTACGTCAAGGGCACCCTCTCCACTAGGCTTCACATCGGCACAGGCAGCATCACCAGCTTGACTGCCTACTCCGATGCTGATTGGGCTGATTGTCCCGACTCTCGGCGCTCCACTTCTTGCTACCGTGTCTTCCTCGACGACAACTTAGTCTCTTGGTCCTCTAAGCGACAAACTACGGTTTCTTGTTCGAGTGCGGAGGCTGAGTATCGTGCTGTTGCGCACGCTGTGGCTGAGACTTGTTGGCTTCGTCAGCTACTTCAGGAGCTTCATGCACCCATCTCTTCGGCGACGATTGTCTACTGCGACAATGTCAGTGCTGTCTACATGACTGCCAATCCAGTTCATCATCGCCACACGAAGCATATTGAGATAGATATACACTTCGTCCGTCAGAAGGTTGCTTTGGGACAGGTTCAGGTGCTCCATGTTCCATCGAAGCATATTGAGATAGATATACACTTCGTCCGTCAGAAGGTTGCTTTGGGACAGGTCCAGGTGCTCCATGTTCCATCGTCTCATCAGTTCGCGGACATTATGATCAAAGGGTTACCTGTACAGCTGTTCACTAACTTTAGGTCCAGTCTTTGTGTTTGTGACACTCCCGCTTAGACTGAGGGAGGGTGTTAGAATATAATTGTAACAGCCCACATGGGCATCCGATCCATTGGCCTTGTATATTGTAACCATAGCATAGCCTGTTTAGGATTAGTACCGTACTGGTAATTGTACATGTACTGCAAGCCTTAACCGGCTATATAATGAAGGTCACACCCCCTGATTAGGGTGTGCGGTGCGGTGTTTCTACACTACTACAACAGCCGCCCTTGGGCTTTCTCCAGCAGGCATGGGTGTCGAGATTTCTTCCTTTCCCGCCCCGCCGGGGTACGCGACCTCTGACTCGGTGCTCGCCGTCACCCTCGCTGCTGCCCGGGCCGCAGCTGCGGAAGGGCTGGCTCGCCTCCGAGCGACTGCTCAGGCCTGGGAGCGCAAGCATGATGCGGCTTCCCTCCTCGTCAGATTGCTGAGGCGGAGCAGCTGCTCATCGCCCCCCTGGCCCCGGTGTACCACGACACCAGTGCCACCTCCTCGGACTGGGCCGCTCCTCGTTCGTCCCCAGCCGTGGTCCACTGGCCCGACACGGCGAATCCCTTCGTCGCGCAGCTACACTACCAGGCCGGTGGCGTCCAGAACATCCGAGCTTGGTCCTTGTCGTCCTCCTACCCTCGCTGGCGGGACCTCGTGCTCCTCATCCTACGCCGCTACGCCCTCGACGACCACGTCCTCAACGACACTCCGCCAGCGGCTCGGACCGCGGCATGGCTTCGCCTCGACAACATTGTCCTGGACCCTCGGGACTGTCTCCCTCGACCTCCACGACCTCATCCGCAGTGGCCCTGAGAGCACGGCGCGTCATGCCTGGCTGGCTCTTGAGGGTCAGTTCCTGGGCAACGCCGAGGCCCGGGCCCTGCACCTCGACGCGGCCTTCCGTACCTTCGTCCAGGGTGACCTCTCCGTCAGCGACTACTGTCGGAAGATGAAGACCATGTCCGACTCCCTCGGGGACCTCGGCTGGCCCGTGGAGGACCGGCTCTTGGTCCTCAACGTCCTCCGCGGCCTCAGCGAGCGCTACGGCCACCTCCGCACGTGGATCGCTAGGACGAAGCCCTTCCCCTCCTTCCTGCAGATCCGTGACGACTTGTGCTTGGAGAAGATCACTCAGGGTGTCCAGCCTGGGCCCCTTCCTACTCTAGGTCTTCGTCCTCCTCGACAGCCCTCGCCGCCACTCCTCCACCCCGTCCTGCCGCTACGCCTGCGTCCTCCCTGCTGGGTCCTCCTCCTCCCGGGCCGAGCGGGGGGTGGGGGGGGGGGGGGGCGTGGTGCGGGTCCGGCTCGTGGGGTCACTCCTGTCATGAGCATTTCTGGCTATAAGTACTACCTTGTCGTGGTTGATGATTTCTCGCATTATTCTTGGACTTTTCCTTTGCGTCTCAAGTCTGATGCTTTCTCCACGCTCCTCCACTTCTTCGCTTGGGTGTCTACTTAGTTCGGCCTCACCATCAAGGCCGTCCAATGTGACAATGGGCGTGAGTTCGATAACCACACCTCTCGCGCCTTCTTCCTCTCTCACGGTATGAAGATCCGCATGTCGTGTCCCTATACCTCCTCCCAGAACGGCAAGGCTGAGCGCATGATTCGTACCACGAACGACACCATGCGCACCCTTCTTTTCCAGGCTTTGCTTCCTACTCGTTTCAGGGCTGAGAGTCTCCACACCTCCACCGCCTACCTTCTGTTGTGTGTCCAGCTCCCACTCCACACCACGCTCTCTTCGGTACCCCTCCTCGTTACGATCACCTTCGTGTCTTCGGGTGTGAGTGTTACCCTAACACCACTGCCACCGCTCCCCACAAGCTGGCACCTCGGTTGACTCTGTGTGTCTTCCTCGGGTACTCCCCGGATCACAAGGGGTACCGTTGCTTCGATCTCACCTCTCGTTGGATCCTCATCTCTCGTCACGTGGTGTTTGACGAGTCCGTCTTCCATTTCTCCACCACCACACCACCCACCGCCACCTCGCACCCGGACCTCTTCTCCTTGTTTCCCACTAACACGGTGGACCAGCCACCTTTGCTGTTGTTTCCTGCAGGTACTGCTCCTCCGTGCCCCTTGCCAGGCCCGGCCACCGACTTGTCGTCCTCCGACCCCTCGCTAGGTCCGGACACCGGCCCGACGCCCTTCGGTGCTTGCCCTGCGCCCGATGCGGGGCCGTCGCCTTCGGGACCCGCTGCTTCGGCGGTTCCGCCACCGCCTGCGCGGTTCGGCCGCGTCTACCAGCGCCGACTGCGGCGTCTCCGGTGCACCCGGAGCCGGTCGCCCCGCCACCGGTGGCCTCCTCTCCGCCGGCGACGCCTACACCGCCACCTCCGACTACACCCACCATGCCGGCCGTGTACCACCCGCTCCTGCACCGCCACCCGCGTCATGCTCACCCCATGGTGACGCGGTCCGCGGCTGGTACCTTGCCGCACCGGGCTCTTGCGGCGATGCCCGGTCAGCCGCAGGTCTCTCCAGTACCCTCTTCCGTTCGTGACACCTTGTTGGACCCTCACTGGCGTCACGCGATGGAAGAGGAGTACACGACCCTCCTCGCCAACCAGACATGGGATATGGTGCCTCGTCCACCGGGCTCCAACGTCGTCACGGGCAATTGGATCTGGATACACAAGCGGCGTGCTGATGGTACCCTCGAGCGATACAAAGCTCAATGGGTCCTCCGGGGTTTCACTCAGTGCCCTGGAGTTAACTACGACGAGACCTTCAGTCCAGTGGTGAAGTCGGCTACCGTCCACACGGTTCTCTCACTGGCTCTCTCCCGCTCCTGGCCCGTGCATCGATGTCAAGAATGCCTTTCTCCATGGTACTCTGACTGAGATGGTCTACTGTAGTCAGCCGGCAGGTTTCGTTGACTCCTCTCGCCCTGATATGGTCTGTCGGCTCAACAAGTCCCTCTACGGCCTCAAGCAGGCGCCTCGGGCTTGGTACTCTCGGTTTGTTGCCTTCCTACTCACACTTGGTTTTGTGGAGGCCAAGTCAGATACATCTCTGTTCATCTATCGCCATGGAGATGAGACTGCCTATCTACTACTTTATGTTGATGACATTGTGCTGACTGCCCCGAGTTCGTCTCTCCTCCGGCGCATCATCACCTCTCTTCAGCGGGAGTTTGCTATGAAGGATTTAGGTGTGCTGCATCACTTCCTCGGGGTCACAGTTGAGCCTCGTCCCACCGTCCTCCTCCTTCACCAGCGACAGTATACTCGTGACATCCTAGAGCGAGCTGGGATGACTGACTGCAAGCCCTGTTCCAATCCAGTTGACACTCAGGCCACGCTGTCCGAGGCCGAGGGCACCCCAGTGACTGACCCCACTGCTTACCGGAGTCTTGCCGGTGCTCTTCAGTACCTCACCTTCACTAGGCCGGACATCACCTATGCAGTCCATCAGATTTGTCTCCACATGCATGATCCTCGCGAGCCACACCTCACTGCTCTCAAGTGGCTCCACTACCTCCGCGACACTGTCGACTACGGCCTTCTACTCCACCGGTCCTCCTCCGCCGAGCTCGTGGTCTACACCGACGCCGATTGGGCCGGGTGTCCAGACACTCGGCGCTACACTTCCGGCTACGCCGTCTTTCTCGGCGGCAATCTGATGTCTTGGTCGTCCAAGCGCTAGCCGGTGGTCTCCCGCTCTAGTGCCGAGGCGGAGTACCGCGCTGTCGCTAACGGCGTGGCTGAGGCCTCTTGGCTCCGATAGCTTCTTGCTGAACTCCACAGTCCCCTCTCCCGGAGCACGCTTGTCTACTGCGACAACGTCAGTGCGGTCTACCTCTCCACCAACCCTGTTCAGCACCAGCGGACCAAGCATGTGGAGATCGACCTCCACTTCGTTCGGGATCGGGTCACTATCGGCGATGTTTCGGGTCCTCCACGTCCCGACCACCTCGCAGTTTGCCGACATCTTCACCAAGGGCCTCCCGTCCTCCACCTTCTCCGAGTTTCGCTCCAGCCTCAACATCAGCAGTGGCTAGTTGCGTCTGTGGGGGGCTCGTGTGTGTGCTCTTTGTTTATTTCTTGTCCAGTCTGTAACTCCGCTGTGCCGGTAGTTGAGACTGCGGGGGAGTGTTGGAGTATATGTATCTAGGCCCATGAGGCCCATGTATGACTACTATATTGCTACCCTCCTAGGGTTAGCCCATTATCCAATTACTGTTTCAGCAGTAATCTTACACTTTACTGTTTCAGCAGTAATCTTACACTTGCGTAAACCGAATTGTGAAATGTTTACCAATTATAATCAGGACAGTCAACCATACATGTTTTTCTGTTAAAATTGCCCATGACAGGGCTTACATTTGTTAGTTCTTTCCCTTACCTACATCGAATTTTGTTACATTTACTTTGCAGGGCCAGAAATGCTCCTTCGTCAGTCTTCAGATCTTCGAGACAGGGAAAAGGTTAATACGAACTTTGGAGGTGATACTGGAGATGCATTTGAAGCACATGAATGGAGATATGTTCGAACATTTAACGGTATTTTAATTTTTTATACTATTCAAGCTGGACCTTTGAAGCAAGTTATTTCAGCTGCCTTATTTGCTCCATTAATCCATTCACAGTATTGTGCTTTTGGATGGTTACCCAGCTATTTTTATATGATGGAACTAAATAACTGATCTTCCTATTTCGTTTCCTGAAAGAAATGCTGTGGCTGTGAATGTACGCATCACTGCTGTCACCAGTGGTGAAGCTAGAGCAAATTAGAGGATGGTGCATTTGTCTTATAGGTGTGAAAATTTAGAAAAAACCATGGTGAAATTTTGATTTTAGTATTGTTTTTTTTTTCAAAAAATTGTTGGTGCATGTGCACCCACAAGCTACAGCGTAGACACTGTTTATCTATTTTGCGTTGCAAGAGAAACCATGGAAAATAAAGCAAACTCGAATTGTTGAGTTCATACAAAATTGAAGCTCCTCAACCATCCACGTGCACGATCAAAACAGTTTGTACTCAGTGGGCAATATGTACCCTGCTACAACCGTTTTAATAAAAAATGAGTCTAAAATGTTTTGACTAATATTTTAGAGTTTCTGGTTTTCTATTTTTTGAATAAGGTACTTCACTTTGCATATTTTTGCAATTTGAAATATCTTAGTCTTTCCCATTGTTTTTTTCTTGAACAAACAGGAGAGCTGTGTATCATTATATTTGTGAGATAATCTGCTGCTCCTCTCTTTGCTTTTGCTGCAGCAGCAGGGTTAGCTCTGCTCTGTTGAGGTATAGCAATAGGCCATCACCTCAAGTACTAGATTGTACACTAGTTAGTAGTGGCATACATCAGCCATGGTAGTTGTTGAGGCTGATCTCAGCCATGTATTTTCTAGGACAAGTAGTTGGTGTCCTCACCATATACTCTAGCGTACCTTGTAGAGGTACTAGACATGCATATATCCTAAGGTATAGCAATGAAGCAAATCAGTTCAGAGCAGCTAAGTTTCAGAGTCTCAGACTTGTGCAAGTGTTGTGCTCGTGGGCTCTGTTCTCACCTCTTCTTCTACCTATAGCTGTGGTGTGTGTGAGTGTGCTGGTGAGCTGATTACTCACCATCTGCGCAGGGGATTTCTGTGCCAATAATATTAATAAGAAGAAAAAAGGGGAAGTGCCCTTACAAACACACACACCAACACCATAAAATCATGCTACTGACAATCCGACTCACCTGTGACAAAGGATGAACAACCCAACCAAAGCAAACATGCTACACTGGCAGTCTTCCCCATTGTTGAAAATAGGGAGGAAAAATGTTGCAAGTGTTATTTTGTGAAGCACAAGAGGCAAACCTAGATTAGTTCAGGTCAGGGACAGATCCAACACTGGGTTGGGGTGGGCTCGAGTCCCCGCTGCTGCTGTTCGGACCATGGAGCCCCTCCCACAAATTTGCACCTATTCAAGCTTGGAAGGAGAGGTTAGAGATGAAAGGTTATGAGATAAGCCCCTGTTAGGAGAGTCAAGGGCCTATTGGGCCTTAGCCCATTAGGGTTAATTAGTCGCTTGCTTAGGAGGCAAGTAATTCCTCTCTATATAATGAGAGATGTATCAATCTAAATCAAGCAAGAGATTAGAAGGAAACCCCTTCCCTCTTGCCGGCCGTGGGCGGAGCCCTGCGGCCGGCGTTCCCAGCAACCCCCAAACCCTAGCCCCCGCCCTGCTGTAAACAGTACCCGTGGGTACTGTAGCGCCGCGGGTACTGTAGCACAGCAGCCACCGCCGCTCCCTCAATTCATCTCTCAACCCTAACGCCGTCCATAACATTTGGTATCAGAGATCTTAGGTTCGATCTCTTCGCTGCCCTCCACTACGTTGCCGCCGCCACCGTCCATCGCTGCCCTCCACTACGTTGCCGCTGCCACCGTCCACCGCGCCGCCACCGGTGGCCTCATCTGTGATCTCCGTCATCTCCACGCCGGCCACGATGCAGGCTGCTTGGGCGGGGCTGGTCCAGCCGCCCCTCCCGCCGCTGCCTGCGACGCCGGTCGCGATGCCGGCGGCCTGGGCGGGGCTTGTCCAGCCGCCCCTCCCGCCGCTGCCTGTGCCCGCGATGCCGGCTGTCTGGGCGGGGCTGGTCCAGCCACCCCTCTCGCCGCTGCCTGCGCCCGCGATGTCGACTGCCTGGGCGGGGCTAGTCCTGTCGTCCCTCCCGCCGCTGCCTGCGACGCCGGTCGCGATGCCGGCAACCTGGGCGGGGCTTGTCCTGCTGCCCCTCCCGCCGATGCCTGCGAAGCCGGTCGCGATGCCGGCGACCTGGGCGGGGCTTGTCTTGCCGCCCCTCCCGCCGCTGCCTGCGCCTGCGATGCAGGCTGCCTGGGCGGGGTTTGTCCAGCCTGCGCCACCCCCGACGGCGCCGATCCCGTCGTTTACCTGCTAGGTGTCTGCAGCAGTGCGGCTACAGGCGGTGGCGCGCGGCCTCTTGGCGCACCGACGTGTACAACGACTGTGCAATCTGCAGTGGATTCAACCCCGCACCCCTTCGCAGTTCATCCAAGCTGTGCATCGCCTTCACGCGAAGGCGGACAGCGCGTCGGTGCCGCAACTGATGATGCTTGAGCGCCAGACATCAGCGGTGGTGCGGCTGCAGGCGGCTGCGCGTGGCCGCCTAGCGCGACGGCGAGTGCAGGAGATGCGCAAAGGACAGGTCAATCAGCCCTGCACCCCTTCGCAGCCCCTTCAAGTGTCGGTTTGCTGCGTGGACGACCTCGATCTCATCTGCTGCGTCGGGGATCTTGGGCATGTGGTTTCCCCCATGGGCAGCGACCATGCTATTTTTTCTGCGGGCGGCGAACTCCAACTCTGCGACGCCGGCGATATGGAACTCGCTTCCCTCCTTGTCACCGGCAGAGACACGCTGCCTAGCGCCACCGCATTCCGCCACCGGCCGCCACGAGGACGTCTCCGCTGGTCGCTATTGCGACTAATTCCAGGTGGCTATACCCGTGCATCCCTCTCATTCCGGTGGTCTCCATGGGATCCAGGTGGCGACTACACGTGTGTCGGTTCATCACACGGAGGGTGTCCGAGGTATCTTCAGGTTTCAAAAATAAAGAGTCGACTTCAGGATAATAAAATAAGTCGAGATGTAAAAGACTTGTTTTCAAGTGTTAAGTTTGGGTCTAGCAGAGTCATTGTTAGCGTCATCGTTAGGTTGCAGCTCGAGGACGAGCTGCATGTCCAGGTGGGGTGTAGTGTTAGGAGAGTCAAGGGCCTATTGGGCCTTAGCCCATTAGGGTTAATTAGTTGCTTGCTTAGGGGGCAAGTAAATCCTCTCTATATAATGAGAGGAGATGTATCAATCTAAATCAAGTAAGAGATTAGAAGGAAACCCTTCCCTCTTGCCGGCCGTGGGCGGAGCCCCGCGGCCGGCGTTCCCAGCAACCCCCAAACCCTAGCCGCCGCCATGCTGTGAACAGTACCCGCGGGTACTGTAGCACAACAGCCACCGCCGCTCCCTCAATTCATCTCTCAACCCTAACGCCGTCCATAACACCCCCCTGACTTATTTTTCTAGATCCAGTCAGGTGGTCTTGCTACCCAGAGCCGTCCCTGAGGGCGTGCGGCAAGAGCGACCGTGCAGGGCCTCCAATTCTCGTAGGCCTCCAAGTATACACTACATTACCCATAATAGCTAAACACAACAGTGATTGACCCAATTGCACCGCCCATTAACAAGCATATTACTCTGTTAGCCCAATAAAAAATAATTTTCTAGCCAACCGTAGGGGCGTTGTTTTGTCTGTTGCTGCAATTCTTATTGTCATGTACTACATTATATCGTAAATCTTATTTTAATCCTATTTTTTTAGGTTAGTAGACCTTTTTTTTTAGTTTTGTCTTATTTTAGTCCTATTTTTTTTAGGCTAGTAGGCCTTATTATTTAGTTTCGTACAAGGCCTCGGATTTCCACGGGGCGGCCCTGTTGCTACCATGGTATTTTTTCCTCAGACGTTGACATTCTTAGGTTACAAAGCTCTTCCTTAGCTCTATTGGGCTTCTTAAATGATATAATATGGCCAATTCCGAACTTTATATCCTTAGAGGAAGATTATATTCTTTATATTTGAATCTGTGATGCGACCTATATTAACAGCATAAAGATTCCTCCAAATAGGTTATGAGCTTTGTAGAGAACTGTGGCGAATAGAGTGACTTCTGTGATTTACCTTTGTTTATGCTATTCATATTCATAGAGGCAGATTGAAATTCAAAAGTTATTTGGTTATGTTGGATCATATCTATCTCATATCAGTTCCATATTTATGCAGGTATCAGAATTTTTGAAGATATTACAAATCCAAAGGTGAGAGCTTTATTAAGGTCAAACATATGACATGCTGCTGTGGCATTGAAGTTCCCAATGAACTTTGTCTCTTTGTTGAACCAATATACAGGACTCTCGAATGAGCGATATGCAATGTCAATTAAAGAGGTCTTTGCCACAATCGTATGTCAATATGGCACAGGGAATAGTAGATTGATTGATAGAGTACAATAGGCAAGGATCATGTAGGGTTTATACACCCAATCAATGGAGATCCTTGCCTAATCTGTAATCACATCTACCATAAGTCCCTAGAGGCAGCCCAGCCTTACCAGGCGTGGGTACCAAGGCCCATATGGCCAGCCCAATAGGGCACCTATTCTAACACTGCCCCGCAGTCGGATCATGAACCACTCTGCACGTTTAGACTGATCTGAACTCCGTGAAGACCGAAGAAGGTAGTCCTTTGGTGAAGATGTCCGCATACTGCAAAGTTGGAACATGCGAAGAAGTTGGAACATGCAGGACACGAAGATCACCAACGACAACTCGCACATGGATGAAGTGAAGATCGATCTTGATGTGCTTAGTGCTGATGCTGAACTAGCTTGGAGGTCATGTAGACGGGACTTACGTTGTCACAAAACACGAGTGTGGCATGCCGTAGAGCGTGCAACTCCTGGAGAGGTGGACGTAGCCAATTGGCCTCAGCCACTCCATTGACCATTGCGCGATACTCGGCTTTAGCGCTGGATCTTTTTTTTCTCGAAAACGTTGGAGAGTTGTGTTCATTATATTAACAAGAGAAAAGGGCAAGAGTCTGAACAACCAAACACACACCACAAACACACACACTCATGCCCCAACAGATAGAAGTTACAGTTGTGTCCGTGAAACATAAAGCGACCACTACTGAGTTGATCACTCTAACTACCGGGGAGGAGGGCACTCAAGAAAGATAACTCTATTGGGTAAATGTATTCGTGAAGTCATTTATAGCTATTGTGCTCCAAAAAACACTTCAACAGCTTGCCTATATTGTTTTCCATTTTTCTTGGCAGGCTATCCCACAATTCTCACTGACCATATTTCCCTAGCGAGTCTTGTTTGCTATGTGTTTTTCAATTTAGCTAGACTATTGTAAAACTCTATATTTTAGATGGACTTTCTATTTTACATAATGGCTAAATCTCATAATTTAGCACCTTTACCAAGTCTCTTGGAGTTGCTCTTAGGGTTGTGGTGCATATGCAGTGAGATCTATGGGCCACATTCTGTATGTAACTATGTATACATATGATATACTTGAGTGCCACAACTCCCATTTCCATATCAGTATTTCACTTTTACGAACTTTCTTGAACTGAATTACTAATCCAACTTCTTTTCCTAGATAAAACACAGAATAGTAGTACAGAATTGTAACAATATATGTCTTGGCTTCACTGAGTGAAATGCCCAAATCATCCGTCTTCATGCAATGATTTATAAGCCTTCCCTTACAGCCACGAAAACAATTGCTTCTGAATGCATGTTCTGTTTCCCACTCTTTTTTGCTAATAGCCATCCAATGTTACATTTCAACATGCTCTTTCTAGGGAAAATGTCTAATGTTGTTCTCTTTTTTGCAGGGTGGAAAGGGGATACTTTTGAAATCTGTTGGGGTGGTCTGTGCAAACCCTGATACTGTGTTTGAAGTGGTTCTCAATCTTGATAAACATAAGCGATACGAGTAAGATAACAATTGATTTGCAAATATGGAGCAGAGACGTGCACCTCAAAATGGAATTTACGTTAATATTTTTTCCCATGTGTGGATGAACAAAGAAACAAAATATCACTATGTGACATTGACAATTAGCTTTACTAAAACTTTCTCAATGCAGGTGGGATATGTTGACAGCTGATTTGGAGTTGGTGGAAACAATTGATGGATACTGTGATGTGGTTTATGGAACCTATGAACCCAAATATTTAAATTGGTACTTTCCTCTCATTACCGTTACATGTAATTCTGATGCAAGTGTAAACTCTTACCTATTTGTAAGAATTTTCTTTTTACCAATTACACATAAGTGTAAAACATACATTAATATATTCTGAGCAAGAGATAACCGTCTTTTGGGATTTCGGACAATCATTTAGCAATGCATTTTTTGTGTGTGTTTTCCTTAATCGCAATTCATCTTTGTGAGTTGAACATGTAGGCTTCAATTTTGAAGCCATAGTGTTAGATATATAATTGTATATATCCTAGGGGGTCCTATCTAATTGTGTTTACTTGTACTCCAAGTCATGTATGCCTATATATATGAAAGCCACCCAGCCCCTGAGGGTAAGAGGTGTTTCGCTATCTCTCTACATGGTATCTTTCGCCTAGGTTTATATCCTAACCCTAGCACCACCGCTTCCGCCCTACCTTCAGCCGCCGCCGCCGCCTGACCAGCCCAGTCCGCCGTCGCCGCCGCTGCCGCCGCACACCCCCTGCTGCTACCGCCGCCTATCCAGGCCGCTGCCGCAGCTCCTGTCGCCGCCGCCAGTCTAGGCCGCCGTCGTCGCTCCCTGCTTTCTCTCTGGCCGCCGCCTCCAGCAGGACGCCGCCATGCCTCCGAAGCAGGATGACACCGGTGGTGTGGTTGATCCACCACCGGCCGCCGTCCCCGCCGCCGTTGCCAACTACGCCGCCGTCAACATCAAGAACCACGTTCCAATCACCTTGGAGTTAGCTAACCCTAACTACACCAAGTGGTCCGCGTTCTTCAAGGCGCTCTGCGGCAAGTTCATGCTACGTGGCCACATCGACGGCACCACTGCCGCCAACCCTGCCGATCCGCTGTGGGATGCAGTGGACTGCGCCGTCCGTGGCTGGATGTTCGGCTCCGTCTCCGACGACACCCTCGACCTCGCCATGGCAGAAGATCAGGACACCCACGAGCTCTGGGACGCCATTGCCGCTCTGTTCCATGCCAACAAAGCGCCTCGGGCCGTCTTCCTCAGCGAGTAATTCCACTACTGCCAGCGCGACTCCAGCATCGACCAGTACTGCTAGCGCATGAAACAGGTTGCCGGTGCTCTTCGCGACGTCGGCCAGGCGATCGCCGATCCTCGGCTCGTCCTCAATCTTCTCCGCGGGCTCAACCCTCGCTTCTCCAGCACGGCCGACGACATCGCCAACCGTGACGTGCTGCCCACCTTCGCCGCCGCTCGCAACATGCTGGTTCTGAAGGAACTTCGCCTCGCCAACAAGGAGAAAGTTTAGAAGAACAAGGCTTTGGTTGCGGGCAGTTTGTCTTCCTCCAGCTGCGGCACCGACGGCTGCCGTCCCCCGTCCTCCTACCGTTCCCCTGCCAACCCATCTCAGCCTCGCCAGGGCAACAACAGGGGCGGCAACGGGAACGACAACTGCCGCGGTGGGCGGCGTGGACAACAGCAGCAGCAGACCGGCGCCCCGCAACAGTAGCAGGGACGCCAATAGCAGGAACAGCCGCCCCCCGGGCCATGGATCTGCTTCAGCCCGGGGGCCGGCCTCCCTGCCGACGGTGGGCAGTGGCGCCCTCCAGCCAGCCTCCTCAGGCGCACACCGCCTACACCCCGCAGCAGCAGGTGTGGGATCCTGCTGCCCTGGTGTATGCCCTGAGCCATGCAACTCAACTCAAGCAGCGCCCCTTGGGTGATGGACACCGGTGCCACCTCGCACATGAGCTCCAACGACGGTATACTCCTCTCTCGCTCCCGTCCTTCCTCTTCGGTTGTTGTCGGCAACGGCAACTCCCTACCAGTCACTTGCCAGGGTGACTCCCAGCTCGCGTCTCCTTCATCCAACTTTGCGCTCAATAATATTCTGGTGGTTCCACATATTATTCGCAATCTTCTTTCAATCCGTCAATTCACACGTGATAATCATTGTTCCGTTGAATTTGACGCCTTTGGTTTTTCCATTAAGGATCCTTGGACCAGTCGGGTGATGCTTCGCTGCAATAGCTCCGGTGACCTCTACACCTACCCCACCGCTACCTCCACTAGCCGCGCCTTCGCCGCCTCCACCAACACCACCAGCTTGTGGCATGCCCGCCTCGGGCATCCTGGTCCTGCCGCCGTCACCGGTCTCCAGTCCCTGGTTCCATGTGTCAAGTCTGCGTCTAGTTTGTGCCATGCGTGTCAGTTAAGCAAACATGTTCGCCTACCATTTTTCAGTTCCACGTCATGTACTAGTGCACCCTTCGAGCTTTTGCATTGTGATCTATGGACATCTCCAGTTCCTAGTGTTTCTGGTCATTCATATTACCTTGTTATATTGGATGATTATACTCATTATTGTTGGACGTTTCCCATTCATCGCAAATCCGATGTGCATCAACATCTCGTGGATTTCTACGCATACGCACGCACTCAGTTCAGCCTCCCAGTTAAATGCATCCAGGCAGATAACGGGACTGAATTTCTTAACAACGCCACCGCTCGGTTCCTCGCTGCCCACGACATCCTTCTGCGCATGTCCTGTCCGTACACCTCAGCTCAGAATGGAAAGGCAGAGCGCATCATTTGAACCATTAACAACATCAGCCGCACCATGCTTCTCCATGCCTCCATGCCTCCAGCCTACTGGGTTGAAGCGCTCAGCACATCCACATACCTACTCAACCGCCGACCCAGCTCCGCCGTCGGTACCGAGATTCCCTTCTCCCGCTTATTTGGCAAGTCACCAGACCTTTTCCATCTTCGCGTGTTCGGCTGTCTGTGTTACCCAAACCTTTCAGCCACCTCGACCCATAAACTTGCCCCTCGCTCCGCTGCCTGCGTCTTCCTTGGTTATCCCTCCTCCCACAAGGGGTACTGCTGCCTTGACGTCTCCACACAGCGCATAATCATCTCACGACATGTCGTTTTCGATGAACTATCCTTCCCGTATGCCACTAACACTGCAGGTTCGACTACGGCAAGCTCCCTCGAGTTCCTCGACGACGACAGCGACTTACCGCTGTCACAGCAGGCTCCGCCTGGCGGGCGTGGCACTGTTCCCCCGTCCGGCGCTCCGATCAATGACCCCGCCGTGATCGCCTGCGGTCCTCTGGAGCCACCGCCATCACCGTCGGGTCGCTTCGGCCGCGTCTACGAGCGGCGCCCTGCTGCCTCGCCGACCGGTGCAGTAGCCCTGGGTCGCTTCGGTCGCGTCTACGAGCGGCGTCCTGCTGCCCCGCCGGCCGGAGTCCCTGCCCCGGCGCCGCGTGCTTCTGCCCTGGGAACCGGCAGCTCTGCACAGGCGCCCAGTAGTGCTGTCCCGGCGCCCGGCAGCACGACCCAGGCGACCGGCGCTGCTCCAGCACCTCCCAACAATGCTGGGGCGTCCGGCACAACCTTGTTCGCGCTTCGACTCGGCTCCAGACGGGCGCCATCACCCCCGTCGACTACAACAGTGCCTTCGTCTCCACTGCATCACCGCTGCCACGCGACTACCGCAGCGCCCTCGCCGATCCGCAGTGGCGTGCGGCCATGGCCGACGAGTACCAGGCCCTCATCGACAACGGCACCTGGCGCCTGGTGCCTCGCCCACCCCGCACCAACGTTGTCACCGGCAAATGGATCTTTCGGCACATGTTCCATTCTGATGGCATGCTCGCTCGCCACAAGGCGCGCTGGCTGGTTCGCGGCTTCTCCCAGCAGTACGACGTCGACTACGACGAGACATTCAATCCAGTCGTCAAGCCAGCCACGATTCGCATCGTCCTCAGCATCGCAGCCTCACGCTCCTGGCCTCTACATCAGCTTGACGTGAAGAACGCCTTTCTCGGCAAATGGATCTTTCGGCACAAGTTCCATTCTGATGGCATGCTCGCTCGCCACAAGGCGCGCTGGGTGGTTCACGGCTTCTCCCAGTAGTACGGCGTCGACTACGACGAGACATTCAGTCCAGTCGTCAAGCCGGCCATGATTCGCATCGTCCTCAGCATCGCAGCCTCACGCTCCTAGCCTCTACATCAGCTTGACGTGAAGAACACCTTTCTCCATGGTCATCTCGATGAGACAGTCTACTGTTAGCAGCCACCTGGCTTCGTTGATCCTTCGACGCCCGACCACGTGTGCCTGCTGCAGAAGTCGCTATATGGATTGAAGCAGGCTCCCCGCCTTGGCACCAGCGCTTTGCCTTGCATCTTCGCACGCTCGGCTTCCGCCCGTCTGCATCTCTCTTTATTTATAAAGAGAACGATGGTGTCGCCTACCTGCTGCTTTACGTCGACGACATCATCCTGACGACCTCATCCTCAACACTCCGTACTCGCATCACAGAGCGCCTACGCTCTGAGTTTGCGATGATCGACCTCGGCGAGCTCCACCACTTCCTCGGCATCTCCGTCATGCGCTCCTCCGGCGGCCTGTTCCTGTCTCGGCGTCAGTACGCTGCCGAGTTGCTCCAGCGCGCTGGCATGGCTGAGTGCCACTCCACGTCGACGCCAGTGGACTCCAAGGCTAAGCTTTCGGCTTTTGATGGTGCTCCTGTCGCGGATCCGTCTGAGTACTGTCGCCTCGCTGATGCCCTCCAGTACCTGACTCTGACTCGACCGGATTTGGCTTATGCTGTTCAGCAGGCGTGCCTCTTCATACATGATCCCCGCGAGCCGCATCTCGCGCTGGTCAAGCGGATTCTTCAGTATGTCAAGGGCACTCTCTCCACCGAACTTCACCTTGGAACTGGCCCTGTCCAGTCCCTCACCGCGTACTCCGACGTTGACTGGGCAGGGTGTCCAGACTCTCGGCATTCTACTTCTGGCTACTGCATCTACCTCGGTGACAACTTGGTGTCCTGGTCCTCTAAGCGGCAGACTACGGTTTCTCGCTCCAGTGCTGAAGCAGAGTACCGTGTTGTTGCCCACGCCGTCGCTGAGTGCTGCTGGGTGCGCCAGTTGCTTCAGGAGCTGCATCTGCCACTGTCTTCTGTCACCATTGCTTTTTGTGACAACGTCAGTGCTGTGTATATGACAGCTAACCCTGTCCACCGCCGGACCAAGCATATTGAGATCGACATCCACTTCGTCCGCGAAAAGGTCGCGCTTGGTGATTTTTGAGTGCTCCATGTGCCGTCCTCTCATCAGTTCGCTGACATCATGACTAAGGGCTTGCCTGTACAATTGTTTACTGATTTTAGGTCCAGTCTTTGCGTCCGCGATACTCCCGCTTAGACTGCGGGGGAGTTGTATATATCCTAGGGGGTCCTATGTAATTGTGTTTACTTGTACTCCAAGTCATGTATGACTATATATATATATATGAAAGCTACCCAACCCCCGAGGGTAAGAGGTGTTTCGCTATCTCTCTACACATAGGTTATTATTGTTCCTATTCAAATATTTTGCAAAAAAAAGTAACACTTGCAGAGGTTTTCTCAGGTGGAAATCCAAGAAGGATTTTGTTTTCTCCCGGCAATGGTTTCGTGGACAAGATGGAGCATATAGTAAGTAACTTAATCTATTGTATCAGTACTGTGGTAACAATATTCTGAACACGAATGATCTTCAGTAACCTCAAGATGATGCATATCCTGAAACATTTTATTAAATTACCTAAATTGAAACATGGGAATATGAGTTCAACCTTTTATATTAAATTGTAGTGATGTGTTAAAAGTTACCTGGCAGTTTTCTAGATGGTATTAGTTGATGTTAAAGTTTCCACGCTTTCTGTAAAATGTATGGTATTTTTGTTTTGTTTTTTTATCGTATACGCAGGAGGACTGTGTATCATTGTATTAATAGAAGGAGAAAAAGGAGCCATACATAGACTCGGACACTTACAGCACACAAACACAACACACACACACACCCCACTTAGAGAAAAGAAAAGGCAAGGACTAGAAAAGACCTGACCAGAACCCCTGAAACCACCCCCTAACCGACACCACGAGCAGGGTTCAGGGACAGGCCCTTGGCCCCAGACAAAGACCAGATCAGAGCTTCCTCCCGAGCAAGAGTAAGAGCGGTAGACAGATTTGGGGTGGCTCCATTGAAGACACAGTCATTTCGATGCTTCCAGATGGTCCAGGCGCCTAAGATGATAAGAGAATTCAAACCTTTTTGCACATCTCCCCTGGTTGCTGAATCCGCCTTGTCCCACCAGACATCAAAGGAGGAGTCGGTAGACTGTGGGGCAAGAGCTACCATCCCAACACCGTGCAAGATAGCAAACCAAAATTGTCTTGCGGACACACATCCAATAAGAAGATGTTGGATGCTCTCATCCTTCTGATCACAAAGCAGACATTGATCAGGATGGGGGAGGCCACGCCGAACCAACCTATCCGCAGTCCAGCAACGATTGTGAGCAACCAGCCACATAAAAAACCGACATTTTGGGGGCGCCCAAGACTTCCAAATGCACTCATAAGGAGCGAAACCAATGGCTCCCTCAAAGAGTACATCATAGGCAGATTTGGCTGTATATTTTCCTGAAGCAGAAAACCTCCAAGTGTGTTTATCAGGAATCCCTTCCTGTAGGACAAGTCCCTCTAAAGTATCCCATAGATCAAGGTATTCCATTAGATCCTGTGCGGAGATTTCCCCTGAATGTCTTCTAACCATTTATTCTCATTGAGAGCATTCATCACGGTCCGCCTGCTTGCTCTTCTTTTGGATACTAGGCCATACAGATTGGGTGCCAGGCTCTGGATACTATTACCAGACAACCATTTGTCCTTCCAAAATAGGGTATTAGCTCCATCACCAACTTCAGTAAAAGTGGCCAGTGAGACAAGATCCTCAACCTCCTTACTAGCATGGAGAGGCAAGGTTGCCCATGGCTTACTGGGATCAGATTTCTTGAGCCAAGGCCATCTTACTCTTAAAGCCACCCCTAGACCTTTCAGATCAGACAACCCAAGCCCTCCAAGCTCCTTGGCCCGACAGACTTTAGGCCAAGCTATGAGGCAATGCCCACCTTTTGCCTCCTTGCGTCCCCTCCAGAGGAAACCTTTTCTAATTTTATCAATGGCCTTAATTGCCCAGGGGGGTAAGTCAACAGCCATGACTAGATAGACCAACATGGCTGTTAGGACATGCTGTACTTGCACAGCCCTGCCAGCCCTTGTCATCAAATCAGCCTTCCATCCTGGCAGTTGGTCCGCAATTCTATCAATTATTGGCTGAAATTGATCCTTTGTTAGCTTCCTGAGAGAAAGTGGGAGACCCAAATATTTGCAAGGAAAATTCATGATTTGGCAAGGCAATAAGCTCTGAATTACTTGTAAGTCAGCCTCTGTGCATTGGATGGGCATTACATTACTCTTCTGAATGTTAGTCCTCAGCCCCGATGCATCTCCGAACAGCTGCAGCATATCAAGTGTCAAGGAGATGTCTGCAGCAGCCGGTCTGAGAAAGAGGGCTACATCATCAGCATAAAGGGAAATCCTATGCTGAATCGGCCTTCTAGATAGGGGTTGTAACATCCCTTCCGCAGAAGCCCTTGTTACCATCCAATTCAGTACGTCCATTACTAGAATAAAGAGCATCGGTGAGAGGGGGTCTCCTTGGCGAGTTGGCGAAGACCTCTTCTATGCTGGATAAAATCACCCGGTGTACCATTGAGGAGTACTTGGGTGGAGGAAGAAGCCAGAAGACCACAAAGCAGGTCCCTCCATCTCAAGCCAAAACCCAATTTTTCAAGAATCTGTAGGAGGAATGACCAGGAAACCGAGTCGAAAGCGTTTGTAATATCCAATTTGAGTTACATGAGAATATAACAATATATCTTTAAGTTTACAAACTTTCTTCCAATGTTTTTGAGGAATACATAATAAAATATTTTATACGAGATAATAAGTGAAAATCACCCTACCTAGGTGTACTTGTTTCCAATCCTTAATCCTTATTGATTTTAACTCACCGATTGTTGCTGTCTTGGTGTGTAACTAATAATTACTGTGAACTACAAAAAAAGTACTGTTGTAAGTAAAATGTGTATTTACATAAGAATTTCTGTAAACTACAAAAAAAGATGTACTGTTGTAAGTAAAATGTGTATGTACATATCCTGTTGTGAGTTGTGCCCAGTAGACCACTAGGAAATCTGCACCATAACAACAATTGATATCCATCAGACATCAATTTATGTGCTTTACAACTTCAGATTTTAGTTAATCCATGCATGATTTTTCTCTGATGCAGCCATTTTGCAAACTCCTGCTGGTCACAAGAAAAGACCTCCAAAGCATGGATATGAGCGTACAAAGATCAACCGTAAGATGATCTTTATTGTTCTGTTTTGTTTATACATGTGTTACATCTCTGATAGTTTCTTTCTTAGTGTTATACCATGAGCTATTCATTATGGTCGAACCTTTTAGCTTTTCAGCTTGGTTTGCACTGACTTGTCGTGAAACAAGCATGTTCAGAAAAGTTTGAACACCAAAAGTTCTTAACTAATCTACTTTTTGTTTAATATATTTAAGTTTCAACGGCACCACATTGCACATTGCTGTTATTTTGATATACTTGCAATTATTTTTGTAGAGTTTTAGGGCATTGCCCCAGTCTTTGCATTAAGCAAAGACAACAGCATTCAGGTGGATCTCACCCGTCCATGACACCCGGATAGAAACGACATATACTTGTAATTATTACGTTAACTATCTGCCGCTTCGTAGTTTTCATGAAACTTGAATTCTAGAAGACTTTTGTAATTGTTAGTCCACCAACACACCAACTAGACAAATTATCTGACAGATATTTTATTCAACTTCATCCCTTCATGATTGTAAGTGAATGTGCATTTACTTTAGATCTGGAAAGTTACAGCATGACCAACCATTCCTTATCGTAGAACTTGTGAGTTTTAGGACTTGAACTTGACAAGATGAGTTTACAGCTTCTTGATCAGAACCCAGCTGAGGAAAAGGAATTCCTGTTTTGGCACTTGAACTATCACCTTTGTCAGATTGCCACCTTTTACTCGAAGTATTTATATCTCTTCTGTGACCGCTAAAAGGCAGTGTCCTCTTTGTGATCAGGTAGGAGAGTCCATCCAGCATTTGTTGGTCTCTTGTGCCTTCGCTAGACATGTCTGCTTTATGATTCTTTAGAGATTGTATTGGGGTTGAGCTCCATCAGTCCGGTTTCTACTAGCAAATTTTCAAGTTGGTGGTACCGGGCCATCAAGTACGTACCTAAGGAGATGAAAAAAGGCTTAATACACTCATTTCCCTGGTGGCCTGGGAAATTTGGAAGCACAGGAATGAGTGTCTTGAATGGTGCCAATCCAAGCATCACCATATTACTGCAGACACATATGAATGCATCCTATGGTGCTCTGCTGGTGCAAAAGGACTCAAGAAGTGTCATGATTTTTCCTACGTTTCTGTTGCTGCTCTTTGTTGCTTTGCCTGTACTAGACTAGTTTCTTTGGCCTTTGTATATATCTATCACTTTGTCTCATAGTCACACAGGTCATGTTAGCTGTGGAAGGCTAGTTGCTGTGGTCTAGTGTTTCCCTTGGGGAGGGGAGTCCCTCTCCCTCCCTTTCTACCATTCCTCTTTTTTTTCTCAATGAAATGATGCACAATTCTCTTTCCTGTTCGAGAAAAAAAACGAGGCCCTGCCTTAAGAAGTCCTGTGCAATAAGAAAATCTGTTTTGTCTGACCCAATCTCAGAAGCGAATGCAATGTGCCCAATCAGTGTGGCTCCTGGCGTGAATTAAATCTTGCTCATGCTCTGGTATGTGTACTAGCGCCAAATAAACTGAACCCAGAGGGAGTATATAAATGAACATGGGTGCATGCATAACATACACCACTTTAGCTGTTTCTGCATCTTGCATCCTATAAACTAAAAATTCTCCATTGGATTTCCACAATGCCTTGGAATGTAATGATTGTGCTATGTCTTTCAGCATCAACATGGGAAATAAGGAGTTTGAACACATTAGGATCATTGAGTCCAAAATGTGTTGTTACTCTTATGTTAGAGATTTCTCCGAGTTTTTGGGGCAGATGGAAGAGAAAGCACTCCTCAAATTTTGACAAAAGCATCCCTTTTGCTTTGCTCAGCCAAGTAGCAGGTTGGTTACATCCGCTTCTGTGGCCGCAAATATCAAATATTTTTTTATTATACAATGAGGTTTTTGGTTTGCTTTTTTACTATGGCCAGGTCTAAGAGAGTACTTCGCAGCCAATCCAGCCTTGACATCTGAGTTGCCTTCAACAGTAGTGAAATCAAAAGCATCTGAAACTTTGATCATCCAGAGTGAACATGAAGATTCTGAACCTGGTGATGAATTTTATGATGCACTTGCTAGAGGTGAATCCTTCGAAGATGAGGATAGTGATGATGATGATGATGCCACAAGTCCAAAGGTGAACACTATGGTTAGAAGTTAGGATGCGTAATACAGATGACTATATTATGTTCAACAAGAAATTGAGACCTATTTCTTTTTATAATATCGATGCAGGCTGGAAAAGTGAAGTTGAAGAATGTGGCATGGGCTATTGCAGGTTTGACTTTAAAGAAAACTAAAGGTAAATTTAATCATATGATTTTCAGTTTTTCTGGCATTGCTAAATATTATGTTGACAAACATTAATACACTCAACTTTAGTTTCACGGTCCCTAAAATAAACAATTAGACATGCAAATTAGTGCACAAGCACACAAATATGTATGTTGATGCGCACAAGGTACATATTTTGTGTGCCCATTTACAGAAATAGTTTCTAGTGGAAGCGCAGAGGCAGAGAGGTTGCATAGATGGTATATATCATACAGAAGAAATCTACACAATGAACTAGCTAGTAGAATTCAAGTAAACCATTCAGAATATCTGCACAAACATGCTACATTCGATTAAGCTGATGAAACAAATACTATGCAACAAGTATTGAAGGAACGTGATTGACCAAAGAATGCTATGTTGCTGAAGATCAAGTAAAATGGATACACAACTTCTTCGTGAAACCAAAGCCTAATGGAAAATATTGCAAGGCTCAGTTAACTGTCCTTCTTTTGCCTACACTAGAATGATGCATCAAATGGGCTCTATATTGGTAGATATTACTAGTCCTTTTATTTTGACGAAAAAGAGAATAATGGTCATTGTCTATGCTGATGGATTGATTTTCTTTTTGGTACTCCTGCTATTCCAAAGAGAGTCATTCTAGTTTTGTCTTTAGTCAAACCATCTTATATTTGGCCAAATTAATACAAAAGATTGTCAATATCTATTATATCAAATAAGTATCATTAGATTCATCATGAAATGTATCCTCATTGCATGTCTATTTGGTATCATAATCGTTGATACTCTTACTTATAAATTTGGTAAAATTTAAGATGGTTTGACTTAGAACAAAACTAGAATGACTTTCATTTTGGGATGGAGGGAGTACTAATGTAAATATGTAATGGAAACTGGGAGAGAAAATTCACTACAATTGTACATTTGTACATGAATGTACAACTCCAGAGTCCATGTTTAACATCAAGTTCATAATGTCTGTTTTCTGTCCCTCTCAGCTTTGCATCTATTCTTAGTTTAGTTCTGTTTTTTACGTGAAAATACAGTAGGGGAGACCCCCAGTGAGTTTAGTTCTATTTCAGTCATTTAATGCAACTGTTTTTGTTTCCTATTAAATTTGATTATTGTTCAACTTTTCCTGCAGCTTTGGTTGAGACCAGTGAACTGGTTACAAATACTAGTCCAGTTGATGTTGATCCCAGCCATTTCCACGGCACCCTTCATAGAGCAAAAAGCGAAAATGATCAAAATTCTTGGAGTGCACCTGGTGGGGAGAAGTTTATGATCAGAGGGAAGACTTACTTAACAGATTACACCAAGGTAGGACGTACGGGGGAGCATTACAATTCATATGCAAATAATGAAATGAATAGTGGAAAAAGACCAAAGTTATGTCTCCTAGGTTAAAAAAAGTACCAAATCATGGTTCACACAGAACATCGCTATAGAAGTCCATTTCTGTATTAAAAAATGTTGCCTACAACACTACTCTCTATGGTAGCAGAAGTTCCTCTAGATGCATCAGTACTTTGGCTCACAAGTATACCTGAGCATGCTAAAGCATTAACAAGTAAGACCAGCTAAAGAAACCTGATATGCGACAACTGATGCAAATTCGGATATGCGACATTGCGACTTGTTCTTATTGAATTACCTGTGATTTGTGAACCTTTATTTATCACTGCTGCTATTATGGGGAACCTTCATGCATCTGCTGCCTTGTTTTATACTTCCTCTTATCACAAAAATAAGCCTATCTAGGTTTGTACTATGTATTTTTTTAATTTTGATGACCAACGATATCTATAAGAATATATTATCTTAATTGCAAAGAGTTATATGTTGTAAAAGTACTTTTCATAATTAATCTAGTAATGTCAAACTATATAAAATTTTAGATATTGATGGTCAAAGTTGAACATTTGACCTAAGACAAACTTAGGTGGAGTTATATTTGTGATTGGAGAAAATATTATCTAGAAGGCCTGAAGTTAGTATTCCCTCTGTCCTTGAATAAATAGATTCTTAGCAAGTTTAGGACACAGATTAGTATGACAGAGAAGACCATAATATCCTCTATTAATTGGAATAGTTGCACACTAATCTATGATTGTTGGGAGGGGGTGCATATTACGAGGGAACTCCGAGGAAAATAAATGGGCCATGTTTAGTCTCCTAGAGATTGATTTATTTGTAGTTTTTGTGCTAGGAATCTATTTATTCAGGGATAGAGGGAGTAGAATGATTGCCCTGTGACAAACATTGTTCTACATAACAAGTGTTTTTGTTTCATTGCGAACTTGTGACAATCTTGTGGTGTTTACTTGGCATATAAATAGGTTGTTGGTGGGGATCCACTTCTAAAGTTACTTGCGGTCGATTGGTTCAAGGTTAATGAACGCTTTGATTCAGTTGCCTTACATCCCAAAAGCCTTGTGCAGGTAAGCTTGTTTGATAAACATTACCAATATTCTGCATTGGTGGGCATCAGTTGCTGCTTTGAGAATTAGTTTCGTGTCTGCCTTGATTTTTCATATTCTTCCAATAAATTGTTACACCCAGGGTCGCCGGTGACGTGAGCACAACTAGATAGGTCTCTGTGTGCGCGTGCGTGTGCGCGTGCGTGTGTGCGTGCACGGACTGGTGGGTGCAGGTAGAGGCGTGTTAGATTTTCAGAACGAAGAATATAAGTCTGAGTCGCCGAGCTCAAGTATAGAACATATCTGGTTCACATACACTGGCACGTAGGCCCTGCTATAACTCCTCTCACCACTCAGATTCTAACACCTATTTTTTTTCTCTCGAAAACGCAGGAGAACTGCGTATCATTTCATTAATAGAAGGAAAATGAGTCGTACATAGACTCAACCACACCCACTCAGTCTCAGTCATCTTCAGTGATACAAATTGGGAGGAGTTTGTCTTCCACATAAGTAGCAGCTGTGAAGCTGGTGAGCGGACATGCACGCCATGCCCCGTTCTTCCCACACTGCCCACATATCTGTTAGATGTAGCTGATGATGTCAAAAGTGCCTTATTTGAGGCATTCAAGGTTAAGATGTATGCTTACCAACCCGATCTCGCCATCTAGGGGACCTGGTTGTGCGAGGAGGCCTGTGCCAAGGCCATCTTGCTTGCGACCATTGATGTTGACCTCTCAATGTTCCTTAGCATGTCAGGTGGCTCAGTCGCTGCACCAGCTTGACTCCACTATGCAGGACATGTCAGCTGTCTGGCATTGTTTGGACAACTTTTGTGGTGTTGGCACATGCATCTGTTGTGACCATCACCAAAGCTCGTCTTCACGAGTTTCTCTCTTGGCTTCATCGTGAGTTTGAGATTGTCAGTTACTAGCCAAAGTCTAAGCTGCGGTGGGACCGGGCTCAGCTGGCTACCATAGCTCCTTTGGTGTCCTTGACTCAACCACTTTCCTAGCCCTTCTTGGTGGTGGCTGGGGCCTTCTCTGTTGGTTGTTGTGGCTATTGTGATAACCTCGGCCCTGATGAGTACTGCTGCAAGAAGTTGCACGACAGGTAGGAACATCGTGACAAGCATTCTACACAAGGTTCGAGTGGTTTCTCTACTCGATTGGGCCCTCGTTCCATGACTATTGCTGATGTTCCGTCGTCTTACTACCTCACCACACGAGACTACTACTTAGGCTTTTTGTTCTCCTTTATCTCCTCCTTACCTAGGTATATCATCTCAGTGGTTCCTTGATGCTTTCCACATGACTCCTGATTCGACTCATTTGTCTTCTGTGTCATTCGTCAATCTCACTATGCAGTTGATGTCTCATTGTTCTATTTCGCATGTTCCCAAGCTCATTATGCATGTCTGTTAGATCACTGACCACGATTGTCGTATCATACTTAGGCTGACCCTTGAGTGCAAGCATTGCCACATTCTTGAGGTTGCTCGTGCAAGCCTGCCTTCAATTTTGAAATAATGGGAGTAAAAACACAAAGTTGAAAACATGAGGGCAAAATCACCATAAGCTCTGAAAGTGGGTTATAAATGCCAAATCCCCAAACTTGAATTAGAGTATAGGCATGCAGATTGTTGATTTTGTTATCCATGTTGATGATCTTCCTTCTTTATGATTGGTGTTAGATAGGATTGGACTTTCAACATCATTGTAAAGCTTCATTACCTATTGTGAATCTATTGATGTACTAGTTTGAAGTGAACAAATAGAAACACTAAGCTAAAACCCAGAAGATTGTATAATACATAATAGTGATAGTGCTTTTTTAGCATTAATTCTAATTTATAAGGCCAATCTTGATGGGAGGTTTCATGTCCCTGTTTCCAAAATGTGGCAGTCTTGGAAACTGGATATTAAACAATCATTGCTTACTGTTCCATTTCACTATTTTATAGGCTAGCTACAGCATTTAATCCTTTCATTTCATACAACCTTTATCAATGTACTGTTACATTTCACTATTTCATAGGCTAGCTAATCCTTTCATTTCATACAACCTCTGCCAATGTACTGTTTCATAGGCTAGCTGCAACATTTTAATTCTTTCATGTTATGGTGTTGTGATCAAACACGCCATGTGAACCATGTAGCCATTTGATATTATTCTAAGCATTAGCATATTAGAATATGCTCACATTGGCAAATAAACACGGTTTATCATATGCGGTCATCTCTTATATTTAAATTTTGCATCCGCAAATTAACATTATAAATGAAGGAGTGTGTAAGAGAAGTAGCCATAGCTTGCCGTACTAGATCGGGTGGGATGTAACGAAATGGCTCAGTGCAGCCGCTTTTCAACGCGTGGGAAATGACGTTGGCTCATTTCACCTCCATGAAACTCTCATCCTCTCTCTCTCTCTCTCTCTCTTCATTAATGTTGTGCCAATCAATATTTTTTCTGAGGTGTCACCCTATTTAACGCTTGCTGATTAACATCAATGGTACTTTATAAGGGACTCTTGCTGTGTAATTACAAGCAGACCCAAGTAGAACTTTACAAGGGACTCTGTGACTTGCATGCATGTTTTTGGGTGCCTAATTTTTTTTTCTTTTTACATTACAGTCAGAAGCTGCAAAGAAGATTCCTTTCATATTGGTTATAAATTTGCAGGTACTTGCAGTTATGAGTCTGTTATGTTGTTTAATTTATAGCCTTCCTTTAGTGCTTATCCAAAACTACCATGCCATATTTCATTGTAGAACCTGCCATCCCTTTTTTTCTGTGGATAGACATGAACCTGCCATCCTTTTTTTTCTGTGAATAGACATGATATGATATGCATCTTTGACTCGTATAAACATGCAGGTTCCAGCAAAACCAAATTATAACTTGGTTATGTACTACGCTGCCGAGAGACCAGTGAACAGAGATTCTTTATTGGGTAGATTCATTGATGGAACTGATACATACCGAGATGCCAGATTTAAACTTATACCAAGCATTGTTGAGGTATGCATGTCTTAGCTAATGTACTGCATTACCATCATGTGATGATTTGTTCATGTGAACTCATAGACGGAATGATATCAGGGTTATTGGATGGTTAAGCGTGCCGTAGGAACAAAAGCTTGCCTTCTGGGAAAAGCAGTAACATGCAATTATCTTCGCCAGGATAACTTTCTGGAGGTAAATCCATTGTGAAAAGAAGTCAGCTCCTTCCCTAGGGATAGCTCACCTCTATATTTATGTGTATCTGATCTAAAATTTGTAGATATCAGTTTTAGCAGACACAAGAAGTGTGTCGGGTAGCAAATTTCGATGGTTAATACCAAACTACATCAGAATTTACATATATCACAAATATGAAATATTGATATCTGTTTTGTTTTTCTTTCGTTGTTCAAGTCTTTCACCTGTTTTGTCTGCTGTAATTTGAACAATCCTAGGTGGCTTTATAAACAAAATTTACTTTGCAGATAGATGTTGACATTGGTTCGTCGTCTGTTGCCCGGAGCATTATTGGTCTAGTATTGGGATATGTCACAAGCATAGTTGTTGATCTTGCTATTCTTATTGAGGTACTCCCTGATACTTTACAAATCATACCTGAAACAGTTGCATGCCTTTATGATTTTCCGTATGGATCTTTAATTCCCAACTGGATTACAATAAATATGATTTCACAAAATATATACTCATACTTTAATTGCATTCTCGTTTTCACATGGACATTCATGCCCACCACAATGGTACTTGCACAACTGCAGATCTACTTTGTTGAGATTTGCCAACATGAACTTTGTTAAATATTTCTTGAGCCCATAGTTTGACGAAAACTCAAGACGTTATGCAAACATGACAAACCCGTGTTCATGCTATTTTCAGAATTGCTCTGTGAATTTAGTAAAGGAAAAAACCTTTATATTGTTCTGCATTTCAATAGCATGAAGCGTGCTAACAGTTGTATTCTTTCCCGTGAACTTGCGGAGCACGTTTTTCTAACAGCTTTATCTTTGCAGGCCAAGGAAGAGAAAGAGCTCCCCGAGTACATTCTGGGCACTGTTCGTCTGAACCGTGTGAATCCTGACAGTGCTGTATCAATCTAATTAAGTTTTTAGCCCATCTGTGCAAATTTCTTCTTATCCTCAATTTTATTCTGACAGCAGAAGCATAACATATGTATATATGGGCACAAGACATGACTACAACGCCTTTTATTAATAGAAGAAATCACAGATTAAGTTATATTGGTGTCCCAAACTCCCAATCGACGCGCATCGTAATCTACGTGGCTTAAAAGTGGCATCAAGTCATGTATTTCCTCCATCCCGAATTACAATGTCTCCCAAATTATAATGTTTTGCTCGTTTGAACTTATCAATTTAACTTATTAGTCATGATATAATATTTTTCTCACAACAAAATAGCAGACTTATCAAATTCCAAGAAGCCGTTGATTTCCTTAAGTTTGATCATTCATCTTACTCAAATTTTTGGGTAAAATATCAATTTTTTTGTCGTGGCATATTTTATTAATAAAAGTTCTTTAAGTCAACTATATCTACACAAAAAACTGGATAGACAAGTGATCAAACTTCTTATAATTTGGGAGGGAGGAAGTAGTTTTTTATGCAAATTCTGGCTTTACGGCCTTCTCATTAATAACTCATGCTAGACAATATCGCGAGCAACAAAGGTTTGTACAAACTCTAGGAGGGGTCTGCCAAAACATGGTACACACCTGAGTCCCAACTGAAAGGATTAAGATGCCCAAGAGAGGGTGAATTGAGCTTATTTTAAATTTCTAAAGCGGAAATGTAAACATAAGCAAATATCAATTCTCCCGTGCCTACAAAAAGTGTGTCATAGTCTAGAAAGCGGTAGCAACTAGCAAGTCAATGGAACGTAAAGCACCCTACACAATTCTAGTCAAGCATGGTGACAAACATATATCATGAACAAGTATGAACTGCTTGAATGAAAGTGCGGAATGTAAAGAGCTAGGGAGAAAAAGGATTGACATGATGACGTTTTGCCGAGGTATCGAGGAGTCGACACACCCCCTAGTCCTCTGAAAGGATCAAGATGCCCAAGAGGGGGGGGGGGCGAATTGGGCTTCTTTTAAAAATATAAAGCAATATTAAAACCTAACAATGTCAATCACCCCCTAGTGCCTACCGGATGTGTGTCCTAACTAGAAAGCGGTAGCAAGGCATATGAATTGAAAGACAACCTAAGCAATTATAGTAGGAATTGAAAAAACACAAACGGAAAGGTAATGCAGAAATATAAAGAGCTAGGGAAAGAGAATTGGTGACGCGATGTTTTCCCGAGGTATCGAGGAGTCGACACTCCCCCCTAGTCCTCGTTGGAGCACCTCGCAAGGTATAGCCCCCCTCTACCCGCGCAAGGGTAGAGTGCTCTCTACGGGTTGATTCTTCGCCACTCAAGCTCGGTGAATCGCCCACAACCGATCACAGAAGCTTGGAGAAGAGCCGCCGACAATCTTCCGGCGATCACTTCCTCCGAACACCACCAAACTGTCTAGGTGTTGTCGAACACCAAGAGTAACAAGCACAAGACCTTCACTTGACCAACTCGAGGCTAGGAAGGTGGATGGATGCACACTTGTCACTCCTAATCACTCTAGGAGGGAAGAACAAGATGAACTCTCTCAAATCTCTCCCTCTCTAGGCACTTGGCTCTCCAAGAACTCTCTTTAGGTTCCTTTAGCTGAAACAATGGCCAAGGGAGCTTCTAAGGACGAAGAGGGCAACTATAAATAGTCCCCACCTTCAAAACTAGCCGTTTCTTGCTTTTTCTCTTTTCAGCGAAGGCACCGGACTAGTCCGACGCCTATACCACCGGACTAGAGCATCTGGTCCGGTGCTCACACTCAGTTCAAATCCCATCTGAAAACAGGTACCGTCGTACTACTTGCCTTGGTCCGACGCCCTGGTCCAACGCTCTGGTCCAGAGCTAGGGTGCTCACTGTGTTGCAAACTCATCTGATTCATGAACCTCCAGACTACTTGCCATAGTCCGGTGCCCTGGTCCGACGCACTGGTTCAGAGCCAGGGTGCTTACTGAGTTGCAAAACTCTGCTGCCTTGAAGCATCGAACTAGTCGTAGGACTTACCGTCGGACTAGTCCGGAGCTCATTCTCTGGAAAGACTTCTCTGACAAGGGCCACCGGACCAATCCTCTATGGTCTGGTGCACCTCCGGACAGGTTGTCCGGTGCTCATTCCTCAGAGCTATTGCCTAATTCAGGACCGTCGGACTACTCTGCTTGGTCCGACGCCTCCTAGGCAATCTGGTCCGGAGCCTCTTTCTTCCCCTATTTCAACTCTTTTCACTAAGTCTCTCAAAGGGGTTTTGCTCCTACCATCTCAAGGGCTATTAGCAGGGTCTCTAGGACTAGTTGTGACATGTGTGCATACACCAACATTCCCAAACTCTCCTAGGTCAAGCTACTAACCTCATACCCCCCTTTATAGTACGGTCAAAGGAAAAACAAAGCCCTAGCTATACTTAGTGCCCTTCTCAACCTTATGGCAATAAGGACTAGCCTAGTCTTCAACTTGAATCTTCATCCTTTGAAACCGAAACGATCTCCATCTTGGGGGCATGAATATCCATTAAGCCCATTCAGTTAGCATCACTAATGACCTAACTCAATTGACTTTGCCTCTGCAAAACACACGTTAGTCATAGTGACCTAGTATTGTCGTTAATTGCCTAAACACAAGGGTCCATGATTCTTCAATCTCCCCCTTTTAGGTGATTGACGACAATACAAGCTCGAATATAGAATAATGAGTGAATTTTGATAAGAGAAACATGACTTGACATGAGATAGGCATGGGTTAGTGATAAGAAAGACATATACATGCCTAAATCATTCAAGCCATGACAAGCACAAAGGATATGAATTGAGAATAGTACTTGATTTTAAAAGGATATGCTATAGCCAAAATATTAGAGATTAGCTCGGAAGCAAAATAGCACAACCAAGTGACATGATATATATATAAGATCCACACACATGTCACACAACCATCAAGTCTCAAACATCTCACACAAACATAATGCATAAAGACGGTAAACGTGATGCATGATGTGATAGAGTATATTACACATCAAAAGAAGGAATCCTACTAGCTCCCCCTAAAGCTAGCCCATCTACTCGACTCTCCCTCTCCCCCTTTGGTGTCAAAGCACCAAATCTAAACGTCTGGAGGCGGAGTGGAAGCAGCCATGGAGCGGTCAAGCACCCTGAACTTTGACAAGTAGGTCTCATCATCGGAATCCTCCCCCTGAGTGTCGGTAGCTGGAGGTGAAGCGGTCTGGGGGATAGGAGCTGACGTGCCGGCTAACCCAACTGCCGAAGTGTCTAGAGCTGGAGCTGGGGCTGGAGTAGGAGTAGAATCCACTACAACTGTCTCTACCGGTGCCTCTGGAGCTGCGGTGACCGGGTGGCCTTTGGCACTGACTCTCCTAGAGTCTCAAGAACCGGTGGCTGCTCAGGCTGAGCTGGAGTAGAGGTGACGGCAGTGGCATTGGTGACAATAGTAGCTGGAGGAGTATAGACTGTTGGAGCTCTGCTGTTGTTAGTGGCCTCAGACGAAGCAACAGATGAGCGGTGCTGACCCACTGTCGGTGTAGCTGCCTCTATCGTCTAGAGCTCTGCTGCTATCTGCTCGGCAGTGGGGGACGGCTGCCCGGTAATGTCACTGAACGACGCTGAAAGGTCTGGAGCAGTCACACCCAAGTGGGCAGACATCAGAGTGAATCCGGTAGTGAGTGGGGTGAACTGCTGAGTCGGGCCGAGCGTATCCAACCATTGTGTCACTTGTGTCGCCAGTGACTGGAACGAGGTGGTCATTCCGGCACTTGTAAGTCCACTGGACTGTATGGCGGGGGTGGGGTTGACAGACGGCCAGGCGGACACTGACGGGGCCACTGAGGGGCCAACTGACTGCTGGGAGCCCACTACAGGGCCGAGAGCTGGGAAGGCCACTGAGGGGCCAGCTAACTGAGACGGCTGAGTCTGGCTCATCATCTGTATCTATGGAGCGCCAGGGAACTCAACGGATGGCATACCAGTCCACTTCGTCATATGGGCCATGAAGGCCATGTTCTAAGCCTGGAACTGCTCGGCCTGAAGCTGTAGGCGCTGGGACTCAAGCTGCATAGCGAGCATCTGCTGCTGCACCTCAAGGTGACGCTGGTGAACTTGTAGCTGCAGCTCCTCATCTCGCTCCTGACTCAAGCTTCATAGCGAGCATCTGCTGCTTCACCTCAAGGTGACGCTGGTGAACTTGTAGCTGCAGCTCCTCATGTCGCTCCTGAGACTGCCTCTGGAGCTCGTCCTGTCTTTGCTAGACCTGTGTAATGGCAGTCACAAGGGAGCCCTGCTGCTCCTGAATCCGGTCCAGTATCTTCAATATCATAGTCTCGGTGGCGGAGCTAGAGCCGCCGGCCTCAGTGTCGTGAGCCCGTGGGGGCATAGAAGGAATAGGCTGGAAGTCTGCATCTGAGCTGTCTGACGTCGTGTCCTCAGGTGTAACATCAGATCTAGTATCCAGGTCATGGAGCTCCTGCTGCTCAATGCCTCTGATAGACTCATCCTGGGCATCCACTGCATCCATATCTGTCAGTGCCGTCCTGAGCCTGACCTGACGAAGCACCTTGTTGCCGAAGCGACTGTCAATGGCAGAGAGGATCTTGTACTCTGGAAACGTCGTCGGAGTCTGATCAATCAAATCACGCAATCCAGGGGTAGAAGGAGCAAGCCGCAGGACGATGAGTGAACAAATCCAATGAGCATAGGTCATTTGCCTGCGGGCCCTCATGCCATCTGCAATCACATCTTCTATCTCGGACACGATAAAGTCTGCAACATCGAACTCTGTCTGAGAGACGAGGGCCCAAAGAAGGAACTGCTGCATGTTAGTCAACCCTTCCTTGTACTTGGTGCGAGGCAGCAAAGTGCATCGTAGGACCTCGTTTAGACGGTAAACGACGGGTCGCAGCTCTGCCGGTGTACGACGGGAACCCTCCTCGGATGGTGGCCGAAAGAGAGGTGCAACTGACTCAACTGACAGAGCACGACCACCACGAGCTCGACGGGACAAGGAGCAAATGCCATAACAATCATGATGGAGACGGTAGTCAGAGGCAGTCAGGTGGAGTGTCTCTCTGATCTGTGTCAAGTAAAACCTGTGACGCTCTCCTCTGAAGGTAAACTGAATGTGGCTGTGACATGGAGGAATCCATACTGACGCATAGAACTCTCTCACCCAACGCTCAACGTAGTTCCCGGAACGACCAAGGAGGTCGGCAAGTCCCGGAAGGTACGTGAGGTAGGGTCAGATCTCCTCACCAGCCATAGTGACAATGCTCTCCAAAGAGCAAACCCTGTGAGGTCGAATCTGAATGTGTGCAAGCTAGGCTGCCCTGTAGAAGTCCTCCATGAGGGGTGTGTGCCAACCTGGGGAGGCTCTAGGATCTCGCTGATCTGGACACCTGAAGGACCGAGAACGGCGACCAGAGGGGGGGGGATGGGAGCCAAATAAAATTCAACTCAAAGACTTGGCCCTTGTCCCAAAATCACACCCAAAACTTGACCTCGGAAGAACCGACTCGCACACGACCTAACAAGTAGGTGGACACCTTAGGAAGACCCCTAAAGGTGCAGCGGAGCAGTCAGAGAAGATGGAGAACGATCAAAGCCACGAACTCGATACCGATATACCGAGAGCGGTACTCTCAACCCCTAGAGAGAAGAGGCAAGAACACACCCAAAAATACTTATGAGAACTGGTCTCAAAAGTACCTAATCAGGTTCCTTATGTGAATACGAATCCAAAGCAACAAACGGAACTTGATTCGGAGTCCGGACGAGAGAGAAACGGCCAAAACAGTGGGCGACGGACGCTGCTGAAAAGGGGCAACGGACGCTCCGACGGGGCGACGGACGCTCCGATGTAGAGTTCGACGCCAGCATCCGTCGCACCCAGAAAACAGCCCAAAACAGCCCTGGGCAACAGACGCTCGGCTAGAGAGCGGGCAGCGTCCGGTGGGTGGATTCCAGCGTCCGTTGGCAGCGTCTGGCGCCCCCGAAAACTGCGCAGATCACACGAAAAACGTCGGAACTTGTTCGTTTCAACTCCAATTGAATCCAAACTTTGTGGGGAGGTTTTTGAGGTAGATGTGACTCTACTCTTGGAGGATCTAGCCCATCCTTCCCTCACAAGTCCGTGAATCAAAGATGAACGAGCAAAAACGGAGAGGAACACGAACCAAAACGCAAACACACCGATCTCCTTGCTCACCCCATTCCAAACCAAATCCTTCGGTGGATTTGAACACAAGGGGCAGCAGCAACTTTCTTTTCAAATGGAATTCCAAAACATGCAGCAAGGAGGGAGATCCGAGGTTGGGATTGCAAGAGCGAAAAGACCAAAACGACGAACGCAAACACAAGCGGATTCGCAACCGACTCCCGGAGGATACAAGGAGGTTACGGCCTCCTTTCCTTACCAAAATCTCAGTTTACATGGGAGACTCCATGGATCTCAAGCAAGAAGCCTAGAGGTGGGGGAAAACCTAGGAGGTGGGAGGTGGAAGAGGAAGTGCAAGAGATGGGGAGAAGATAACCCTTCATCCCCTATTTAACAGGGCTTTGGTTATTTCCCAAAGACCCCCCTAGATACATGAGTGAACTACCTAGCCTAAGCATTGCAGTCCAAGCTTTGGAAAATATCTTCCTCGATTTGAATGGACGGCCCCGCTTCCTGCCAGGAGTTGCCATCGCCTCGACGCAACCTCCAAGATTCCGCCACGTGCCATCCCCGCTTCATCGGAAGCTCCTCCCGAGTTTTGAGGCCCAAACCCGCGAAACCCGCTACCGGTAGCTTTGGGTCAACTATCGAACCCCGAGTTTTGCGGCCCAAACTCGGAAACCAACGCGGATGGTTTTGAGGCCCAAACCACCAAACCACTCGACGTGAGCCACCTTGTCTTCGCCCGGTCGGACTCCGAGTCCCCTAAGCCTCCGCTCGACTCGTGCGTCCATCGTCTTGACTTGGTCAACTCAGTGTACCTCCATGTCTTCTCGCACTCGCCGGTGCCAAGTACTAGCCACCATAGCTAGTCCGTCGGCGCCCATGGTCCCTCAGTCCGAGCCCCACTTCCACCCTTCACCGCTCTTAGTCCATCGGCACGGCAAGCCTCTACTCGACCTTCTCCACGCCATTGACCAATGTCACTAGGCATAGCACCTGCACACCACAAGCTGATAGATAGGCACACACATGCTTTCGCAAGAGGTTAGTATAACTGCTCAAACCGAAATACTCAAGTGTTAGGCAATCACTCATCAAAAAACTGAACTACATGGGTACTTATCCACCATGTGTTCGCAATCTCCCCCTTGATGAGTGCATTGTCAACACAAGTGCATTTCAGATTTGAGCCACAAGGTAAAGCTCTCCTAATGACCAAGAAGCTGAGAAAGCCAAAACAGGGTCAATTGAGAGAAGCAAAGTGAATCCAAAACTTGGTTCCCAAAGACATGGGCAACGGCTCGACGCAACCAAGCAAATCAAAGCTAGCCCTCAAGAAGAGGCAGAAGACGGGCTCAACACCGCTAGGAAGACCAAGATACCAATCATAGCTCTCAAAGCTCAGAACAACAAATGAGACACTAAGGGAGCTCAAAAGATACCAATTGAAGTACCACGGGAAGCTCAAAGATACCAATTAAAACACCTTAAAGCTCAAGAAGCCATCGAAACCCGTCGAAGCCAACAAAGCAAGCTAGACCCTCCAGAAGAGGCAAAGGCTCAACACATCTTGCAAAAGCTCCCCCTGGGCAAAAGCACACTCAAGATACCAAGAAGGGTGAAACGAGCCAAGTACGCAAAAGAGATACCAATTAAAGGACCAAAGCAAACCAAAGCTCAAAAGGCCACAATTTCCAATTTCTCCCCCTTGACTAATGCAAGTATGAAAATGCACTATTCTCCCCTTGGTTGAATATAAATGAAATGCACATTTCTCCCCCTTGTTGACACATGAATCTCATCAAAGCTCAAAACTCAAGATCCGACCACAAATGTCATGGAATGCAAAATGAGTGCAACAAGCTTCATACATAGAGCTAAGACAATGAATAGATGCTCTAAGTGATGTGATCCTGTGAGAATAGAAAAAGCTCTACGTGCCCAACAAAGACTCAAGTTGAGCTTAAGACCACTTTAGAAGATATTTTAGAGAGCATTACATGTGAGAGCAAGGAATGGGTATCACCTCCTAGAGACAACTAGACATGACAAACAATATAGGATCTATCTCAAAGCAATCTCATCTATAGCAAGTAAAACTATCCCTAGCAAAGTTCATACAACAAGCCAATGACCCAACTCAATGAATTTTCCAAATTTCAGAGTTTTGCAGCAAATTTCAGTTTTAGGCACATTACAAGTTGTATGCAAGTGGTTGTAAGCAAAGTGATGCCACTGCTTACCAACCGGGCGAAGTCAAAGGACTTGACACACCGGTTTTGGTCATACACGACACCGCTCAAGTATCAACCCAAATGGGAAGCAGTCTCAAACACACGGTGAAGTGCTCACAATGCAGACCCAACTCGATCTTTCCAATTCACAAAATAGAGGGCAATTTCATTTTAGATATTAATCATGGTGCTCAAAGGTAGTGAATGAAACAATGAAGAGACATAGTTACAAGCTATATACAAGACAACCAAGAAGGATCTTCAAAAGCCTACACATGCTAGTGCCATTTCAGAGGTGACATGAGAAATTAAATTCAGTTTTAAAGCTTTTCTAACTTAGCTCTATTGCATATCAAGAGATCAAAGATAGTCTAAGTTAGGCAACACCATAGACACATAAAGCACCTCAAACAAAGCATAGATTGATTATATCAGCTATAGGTATGAAGCTTAAAATGAACTATGTCACAAATACAAATGAGATGCAAAATGCAAACTGACACCAAATAAAAACTAAAAAGACACCAAAAAAAAGTCAAGACAAAAAGAACCAAAAAGAAACTATGATACACAAAAGGCTTCCCTCAACTAAAAAGGGAAGCAAACACCCAACTCGCCCCGAAGCCGCGAAAACGCAGCTTGATCCAACGGTTTTGTGAGAATGTCCGCAAGCTGGTTTTGGGTCTCGACATGCTGGAGGTCAATGTCGCCCTTCTCATAATGATCACGCAAGAAGTGAAAACAAACCTGAATGTGCTTGGTCTTAGAGTGAAGCACGGGATTTTTGGCCACACTAATTGCACTCGTGCTATCGCAAAGCAGAGGGACCTTAGTAAGCACAAGACCAAAATCTTTCAAAGTGGCAATCATCCAAATCAACTGCGAGCAACAGCTAGCCGCGGCAACGTACTCAGCTTCGCACATCGACTGTGCCACGCTAGACTGTTTGCGAGAAGACCAAGAAACCAAAGAGGACCCGAGAAACTAGCAAGTCCCAGAAGTGGACTTCCGATCAAGACGACATCCGGCAAAGTCGGCATCAGAATAACCACAAAGCACAAGAGAGGAAGAGGTGGAGAACCAAAGACCAAATTCGAGATTGAATCGCATGTACCTCATGATGCGTTTCACCGCCTGCTTGTGCGAAGTTCGTGGGGACGCCTAAAAACGTGCACACAAGCAGACGGCGAACTGAATGTCCGGCCGAGTCACTGTCAAGTACAAAAGCGACCCGATCATGCTTCGGTACTCCGTTTGATCCACCGCCTCTCCTTCCTCGTCCGCATCCAAGGAAGTCATAGTTGACATAGGCGTCAAGAGGGGCTTTGCCTCGCCCATGTCAAACTTCTTCAAGATATCCTTCGTGTACTTGCCTTGGTGCACAAACGTCCCTTCCCGGGTTTTCTTGATTTGCAACCCGAGAAAGAAAGTCAACTCTCCCATCATGCTCATCTCAAATTCCCTGCTCATAATATCTGCAAACTTGGCAACAAGAGCATGAGAAGAACCACCAAAGATGATATCATCCACGTATATTTGGACAAGGAGAGTGTCTTTGCCTTGCTTGAGGAGAAACAACGTCTTATCTACCGATCCCATTTTAAAATCCTTAGCAAGCAAAAAGGTTTTTAGCCTATCATACCATGCTCTAGGTGCTTGTTTCAAACCATATAAAGCTTTGTGATGTTTAAAAACATGGTTTGGAAACTTGAGATTTTCGAAACTAGGAGGTTGTTTAACATAAACTTCCTCCTCTATGTGGCCGTTTAAGAAAGCACTTTTAACGTCCATTTGAAAAAGTTTAAAACCCTTAGAAGCTGCAAAAGCTAGAAGGATTCTAATGGCTTCTAAACAAGCTACGGGAGAAAAGGTTTCCTCATAGTCTATTCCCTCCTTTTGACAAAAGCCTTGAGCTACCAACCTAGCCTTGTTGCGCACTACCACCCCATCCTCACTTTGTTTGTTTTTGAAAACCCATTTGGTACCTATGGGGTGGCAATTAGGTGGTGGAGGAACTAAGACCCAAACACAGTTTCGTTCAAAGTTTTCTAACTCCTCATGCATGGCATTAACCCAATCCGGATCCATCAAAGCGTGTCCAACATCTCGGGGCTCAAAAGACACGACAAAAGCCGAATGAGCAAAGTGAGAGAGATAGGACCTGGACCGCGTGACTCGATGGTCAATGTCGCCGATGATGTTCTCCGGCGGGTCCTGCCGCTAGATGTCGCGGGGAGCCTGCCTGGACGAAGTGGCCTCCCCATCGACAGCAGCTAGAGCTCCCTCAGGTGCAACGGGCACCGACTGAGGAAGCTACTCGAACGACCCCCATGTGGAGGAAGTAGTCGGATCGGGACCGTGAGCCGAAGTGGACGTCGTAGGTCGACGGGGGCAGCCAGTGGAGTTGGCTCGGGATCACCCCAATCGGCACCATCCTGCTCCTCCTCCACAAAGATGCTAGTGTTCACCTCATCATCACCTGCAAGTTCAAAAACAGTGAAAACACAGGGCATAGTCTCATCGAAGGTAATCTCACAAGTCTCCATCACTCGGTTAGTCTCATGGTTAAGTGCACGATAAGCTCGAGAGTGAGTAGAATAACCAAGAAAGATACCGTCAGAAGACCGTGATTCAAATTTATCCAACTTACCGCCCTTTTTGAGGATGAAACACTTGCACCCAAACACCCGTAGGTGACTTACCTTGGGTGGTCTCCCAAATCGCAGCTCATAAAAAGTCTTTTTCTTGAAAGCTCGGAGGAAAATGCGATTGGAGACATAGCAAGCAGAACTGAGTGCTTCGGCCCAATACCGCCTAGGAGTCCTATGCTCATCGAGCATCGTCCTGGCCATCTCAACAAGGGTCCGATTTTTGCGCTCAACAACACCGTTCTGCTGGGGAGTGTGAGGTGAGGAAAACTGGTGATTGAGACCCAAAGAAGAGCAAAGAGTTGCAAAGTGAGCATTCTTGAATTCTGTGCCATTGTCACTGCGGATAGCTCTCATGGCATTCTTAGGTAGCTCATTTTGCAATCTCAAAATCAGATCTCGAACAAGTGGAAAAGCCTCATCCTTACTCTCCAAAAAGAACACCCAAGAGTATCTCGAGTAGTCATCAACGACTACAACCACATACCATTTCCCTCCCTCTGACCTGACGTGAGCTGGACCAACTATGTCCATGTGTAAGAGCTCGCCGGGTCGAGTGGTCATGACCTCAGTCATAGGAGGATGGGAAGCGGCAACCATCTTGCCATGCCTGCAAGGATGGCAAACCAAATCCTTCTCGAACTTTAGCTTTGGCAATCCTTGGATAAGGTCCATTGAGCTAAGCCTTGCAAGCAAGTCAAAACTCAAATGTCCCAATCTCCTATGCCACTTCCAAAGATCGGAAGAAGAACCGGCAAGAAGACAACGAGAAGGTCCGGAAGACATAGAAAAATCAGCACGAAAAACCTTCCCGAAGGGTAAAATCCGGCAAACAAGATCACCACGAGAGTCCAAAATCCAAGACAAGTTTGGCTTAAAGCTCACTTCAAAACCGTCTTCAAGGTGTTGCGAAACCGACAGAAGGTTAAAATGCAAATTCGCAACTAAAGCAACATCCTTGAGGACAAAAGATGAATTGACTCGGATCGACCCTCGAGACACAACCTTACCTTTACTCTTGTCCCCGAATGTGATATACTTGGTGTGGCGCACTGGGTCGAGGCTGGAGAATCACTTGGCACTTCCGGTCATATGGCGTGAGCATCCGAATCCACAAGCCATGTTTCCTCCAGTCCTCCTTCCTATATCAATAAAAAGACATAGGGTGAGCAAACAGATCAACACTGGGGTTAGTAAACTATGAAGGATACCGGTGTTGTCCCACTTGCCCAAAGAATGGGTTAGGAGAAAAACCAAACATCTCCTGGCCCACAGAGGGATAACGATCACCACGATAGGGAAAACGTGGTCCACTAAAGAAGGGTGGAGTAAAGCCACCGCCATGAGGCCCGTAGTCGTATGGGTCACGACCGGTACCCCGCCGGGCACGACCACCACGTGGTCTCGCCTCCTGAGGCCTAGCACCTTGAGGCATTGTACCTCTAGGCCTAGTAGTGCGCCTCCGAACTTCTGGTTCACGCACCCCAACTCGTGGGTGGTACATGTCCCGGTTTTTCAACTCAACCTGCCTCCGATCATCTCTCTTTCTCCTAAAGCAAAACTCAGCCAAGTGCCCATCCCGCTCACAATACTCACAATGGTACCTCACCACACTCTTGGTAGGCACTCTCTTGTTGGGTTGGGTGGCTCTAGCTTTCTTAGAAAGGGGATCACTAGAGATGTCTGACAGTGTGTCAAGTGGGTTGTGAAGATGGTTCGGTTTTGCAATCCACACTTGCTTCTGTGGAGTGGTTTTGGGTGGCTCTTCAAACACACCATCTCTCACAGGAATCTCAGAGGGGTTGGTAGGCTTAGGTGGAGTGATCTTGGTAAGCTTGAGAGTTGTGGTGGGTTTCTCATTCTTGCTCAAACCACTGCACTCACCGATCTTACCGAACATGCAATCGTCCTTCCCACCTATAGCAAAGCCTACTCCCGTGCTGCCAGCCCTTTTGCATTGGCTAAGCATCATCCCCAACTGCGGCTCTCGGCAAGACACCCAGCTCAAGATGGACCGAAGTATGTGTTTTCTTCCTCGGTACGCATCTTGTCGTGTCTGTACGACACGATCTCAAGCTCCAAAGCCTCAAAGCGATCCGACTCTCTAGTGCTATCTGAGCTGACCTTCTCTAAAACAGCGATCCTAGCATCCTTTTGTGCCAGCTCAGAACGCAAGCCTAAGCAAGACTTGCACGCACCAAGTAAGCTAGGCCTAGCCTTCAGCTCACTGACCTCCTCAAGTAGAGTGCCATACTTGTCCTGGAGAGTGACAAGATCAGACATGTGAATGGCACAAGCATCACACTCTACCTCCTCGGTAACCACCACTGACGCCTTAGCAAAATCTAGCTCATGAAGCGCGCTAAGGTACTTCGCCTTAAAATCGTTCCTCTCACCGCTTGAGCAACGCATCTTGACTCATCAAGGTGTCGTTCAGAGACTCAATCTCGAGAGAGAGGGACTCAATGGTGGGTGATACCTCGGGTGTGTCGGAGTCATAGTTGTAGTCGGGGCCATCCTTGCGCTTGCCGGCCTTGCCTTCTTCAATCGCCATGGTGCAGAATCCACCGTGCTTGGCGTCGACATAGAAGCATAGGCCGTTGAACTTGTCCTCAACCTTTCCCTTGGACTCATCATCGCTCGAAGAAGCACCTCCGTCGGAGGAGGCATCAATGTCACTAAGGGAGGCGAGGAAGGCTCGGTGCTTGGCCTTCACCTTGTCGATCACCTTCTTGGAGGACCTTCGGTTGTAGGCGCCCTTGGGCTTGTGCTTATCCTCGAAGTGGTGCTCGCGCTTGTCCTTGCGCTTGGTGAAGTCACCCGCAGCTTTCTTGGGGCAGTTTGTGATGAAGTGATCCTCATCACCGCAACGGTAGCACCCCTTGGCCGAGCCACCACGCCGACGGTTCAAACGGTTGTTGTGAAACCGTGAGAACTTGGTGATGACCAAAGCCAGCTCATCATATCCAAGAGCCTCCACTTGATCCTTTGTCACAGAAATCAAAGACAAAGCAAACAAAGAGTGTGAAGGGTCATAGGAGGAAGAAGACGTACCGTCAGGGCCAGAAACCAACGCCATAGATGGTTTCGACGGGTTTTTGAGCTTGGCCCGGGTCTGGTAGTCAATCTCCGAGGACTTGAGCTTGCTGAATAGCTCGTCCATGGTCAGGGCATCATAGCTCGGTGACTCCTGAATGGCAGCCACCTTCATCTCCCACACCTTCCGATCAAGAGCATGCAAAAGCTTGATAGCCATCTCATGATCATCATAAGGCATGCTGGCTCGATTAGCACGCATCTTGTTGACGATAGATTAGAAGCGAGTGAACATCCCGTCAACAGATTCGCTGGCCAACTGAGAAAAGTTCTTGTACTCTCTACGATACGCGTTGAAGAGTCTGGACTTGATCTGAGGTTGCCCTCATGATATCTCAAGAGTGTTTGACAGATCTCTCGTGCCGTAGTGAGACTCGAAACCCGCTCAAACTCTAGAAGAGACAAACAAGAGAAGAGAATGCTACAGGCTCTTGCGTTTGATGCATGCTGCGTAACCTGAGCATCGGTGGTCCGAGCCTCAAGAACCACGTAGTTCTCATTCTCACAAATCTCCCAAAACTTTGTGTCAAGCCCTTGGAGGTAAGCCGACATGCGCACCTTCCAATAGGCAAAGTTGGTTCCATCGAAGTAGGGAGGTTTACTAGCACCTCGCTCCATGTCGCCTTCGCGGATCAAGAACCGTGTAAGGTGGATTGATCCTTAACCGGCTTTGATACCAATTGAAGGACCGAGAACGGCGACTAGAGGGGGGGGGGGGTTGAATGGGAGCCAAATAAAATTCAACTCAAAGACTTGGCCCTTGTCCCTAAATCACACCCAAAACTTGACCTCGGAAGAACCGACTCGCACATGACCTAACAAGTAGGCAGACACCTTAGGAAGACCCCTAAAGGTGCAGCAGAGCGGTTGGAGAAGATGGAGAACGATCAAAGCCACGAACTCGAAACCGATATACCGAGAGCGGTACTCTCAACCCCTAGAGAGAAGAGGCAAGAGCACACCCAAAAATACTTATTAGAACTGGTCTAAAAAGTACCTAATCAGGTTCCTTACGTGAATACGAATCCAACGCAACAAACGGAACATGATTCGGAGTCCGGACGAGAGAGAAACGGCCAAAACAGTGGGCGACGGACGTTGCTGAAAAGGGGCGACGACCGCTCCGACGGGGCGACGGACGCTCCGATATAGAGTCCGACGCCATCGTCCATCACACCCAAAAAAGAGCCTGAAACAGCCCTGGGTGACGGACGCTCGGCTAGGGAGCGGATGGCGTCCGTTGGGTGAATTCCAGCGTCCGTTGGCAGCGTCCGACGCCCCCGAAAACTGCTTCGTTTCAACTCCAATTGAATCCAAACTTTGTGGGGGAGGTTTCTGAGGTAGATGTGACTCTACTCTTGGAGGATCTAGTCCACCCTTGCCTCACAAGTCCGTGAATCAGAGATGAACGAGCAAAAACGGAGAGGAACACGAACCGAAACGCAAACACACCGATGTCCTTGCTCACCCCATTCCAAACCGAATCCTGCAGTGGATTTGAACACAAGGGGCAGCAGCAACTTTCTATTCAAATGGAATTCCAAAACATGCAGCAAGGAGGAGATCCGAGGTCGGGATTGCAAGAGCGAAAACACCAAAACGACGAACGCAAACACAAGCGGATTCGCAACCGACTCCCGGAGGAGACAAGGAGGTTACAACCTCCTTTCCTTACCAAAATCTCAGTTTACATGGGAGACTCCATGGATCTCAAGCAAGACTCCTAGGAGGTGGGAGGTGGAAGAGGAAGTGCAAGAGATGGGGAGAAGATAACCCTTCATCCCCTATTTAACAGGGCTTTGGCTATTTCCCAAAGACCCCCCTAGATACATGAGTGAACTACCTAGCCTAAGCATTGTAGTCCAAGCTTCAGAAAATATCTTCCTCGATTTGAATGGACGGCCCCGCTTCCTGCCAGGAGTTGCCGTCGCCTCGACGCAACCTCCAGGATTCCGCCACGTGCCATCCCTGCTTCCTTGGAAGCTCCGCCCGGGTTTTGAGGCCCAAACCCGTGAAACCCGCCACCGGCAGCTTTGGGCTCAACTACCGAACCCCAAGTTTTGCGGCCCAAACTCGGAAACCGACACAGATGGTTTTGAGGCCCAAACCACCAAACCACTCGACGCGGGCCACCTTGTCTTCACCCGGTCGGACTCCGAGTCCCCTGAGCCTCCACTCGACTCGTGCGTCCACCGTCTTGACTTGGTCAACTCGGTCTACCTCCATGTCTTCTCGCACTCGCCGGTGCCAAGTACTAGCCAGCACAGCCAGTCCGCCGGCGCCCATGGTCCCTCAGTCCGAGCCCCGCTTCCGCCCTTCACCGCTCTCAGTCCATTGGCACGGCAAGCCTCTACTCGACCTTCTCCATGCCATTGACCGACAGGCACACACATGCTTTCGCAAGAGGTTAGTATAACTGCTCAAACTGAAATACTCAAGTGTTAGGCAATCACTCATCACAAAACTGAACTACATGGGTACTTATCCACCATGTGTTCGCAACACCACTTATCAAGCTCTACGAACCTGAGCTTCTTCACTTGTTTCGCAGTAAGATCTGTCAGATCAAGGTGAACTGGCTCTCAAGCTGAAGTAGTAGCCGTTGAAGCACTGGCACCATGTGGCGGTGTAGTCTGAGCGGCCTAAGAGAGAGTGACATGCCCCCAGGGAAGAGGTGACAATGGTGTGCCAAGAGCCTCTATGGCGGGCTCTGTCTCCTCTGCCTGAGTTGCCTCGGTCTCTGACTAAGCTGGAGGTGTAGAAGGTAGAACCTGCGGAGGGGTGCCAAGTCTGACAGAACCTCGGCGACCACCTCGCTTTGCGTGGTCCGCTGCATCTGCCACTGCTTCGGCCATCTCGGCCTCTGAGAGCTTGCGCTTCTTCTTCCCTTGTCCTTAGAAGGACGCGGAGGGGAAGGAGTGTTATCACCAGAACCACTGACACGAGCACGAGAACCACGAGCCATATCTGATCAACACAAGAATACCACTGCCCAAGCTGATAAGAACCACTACCAGAAACAGCTGCCAACTGCTAGAACCACTGCCACAAGCCAACTGATCTCTGCCACAAACAACTGCCAACTGTACTCACAAATCAACTGACAGAGGGCTTGCCAAGCCACTGGACTGATCCTCTTGTGGCTTTGCCTCAATCCATACTCGCGAGCTTTGCCCCAAGTTTTTCTACCACTGACGCTGCTAGAAAGAATTAGATAGGATATATAAGCATATATAGAACTAGAGATGAGATACCGTATGGAAGAAAGCATCTAAATAAGAGATAGAATGAAATACTGCCATGGTACCTGAGGTAAGTGAGCGTATCTAACCAAAGAAACTCAAACGCCGAGTCACACTACACAAGAGAATAGCCAAATGTGGATTACAATTAGCAAAGATGATAAGTGAATTTGTATTTAATGAAGTGATGAATAAGGCATCTAGGACATGACTTGTTCTATGATTCGACAAAACGCGAAGCCATGAAACAAAACCATACCCTAGATTGAAAAGCGAAGTCGTTGACGGCCGAATCGAAGAATTGACGAGACAAAACGGCGAAAGAACCCTCAACCCTAGGTTTTGACCAACCCTAAGGGGGTCTTGGAGTTCCTGGCAGGGGAACCCTAGCTTGGCACTTGCTCTGGCAAGGAGGAGGTGGTGGATCAGGGGTGGTGCGTGGTCGCCGGCGAGGGGCTCTCGGCGGCGAGCTATGGCGGTGATGGTGAAAGACGGTGGCGGCTCTGCTGCTGCTGGTGGGTGGCGAGGGGGCAGAACAGGGGAGGCAGGTGCGGCGACGCTCCGGTGATGTTCACCGGCAACGTGAGGGCGACGATGAGGGAGAGCGGTGGAGCTAGGGCGGTAACGGAGGCGCGGCGTACGAACGGCCGAAGTAAAGCAACTGCCGAAACAGAGTCAACGCGAGGGGGTTATGCGCGAAAATTTCAGAGCGTTGGATGACTCGCCATGGTCCGGAGGGTGGTCCGACGGGGTGATCCGACAGATTGAGAAGGAAAAAGATTGAACACAGTAGGCACCCGACCTCCGAACGAGAGCTTCGGATGAAGCATCGGACTAGTCCGACGGTCCTTTGACTGAGCTATTTGGCGCTGACCAAGGCGTCAGACCATTCGCCTATGGTCCGGAGGAGCGTCGGTCGGGTCATCCGACGGATTTTGCTGAGTGGAAGATTTTACGTAGAGAGGGACAGGGCGTCGGACTTAGCATAAGAACCATCTCTCAAACCCTCAATTTTAGAAATAGTTTGCCATAGGCTAAGGTTAGTTTTCATATAAAAATAGTTCAATAAAACTCCAAGGATCACCATAGGGACACAAGAGGGGTATTAGCTGCAGCTATAGCTTTGAATGCTCCCCCTAAGCGACGAACCTAGAGGATGATCAAACTTAACCGAAAAGGAAGCAACAAGCAACACACATGCAAATGCTATGCAATACGGAATTTGAATCTAGGTTGCTTGCAAGTTTAAACCTTGGTTAAGATTTTGTCACATGCTTTGAGGGCGGTTATCTCAACCACATTAGCCAAGCCTATGTGCATTACTAAAAGATTAAACATGTTATATTACATATGAATGCATGGTTCACACAATCTCATTTTTTAGTGAAGTTTGAGTGATCAAGCACATTCAACTCGCTTCTCAACCTACACAAGGTTGTTTCATCGAGTGGTTTAGTGAAGATATTCGCCAATTGCTCTTCGCTCTTAACTCCAACAGTGTGATGTCTTTCCTAGCCACATGATCTCTAAGAAAGTGATGACGAATATTGATGTGCTTGGTGCGAGAGTGTTGAACCGGGTTGTTAGCAAGCTTTACAATGCTTTCATTATCACACAAGAGTGGAACATCTTTTAAAACAACGCCGTAATCAAGAAGTGTTTAGGTCATGTATAAGATTTGTGCACAACTTGCTCCCATGGCAATGTATTCCGCCTCGGCAGTTGACAGTGCCACGCTGTTTTGCTTCTTAGAGGACCAAGAAACAACTGATCTTCCTAGCAAATGGCACCCGCCGGAGGTACTCTTCCTATCAACCTTGCACCCAGCATAATCCGAATCGGAATAGCCAACTAGTTGGAAGGGAGCTCCTTTGGGATACCAAAGGCCAATGCTAGGGGTGTGCCTTATGTACCTAAGGATTCTTTTAACCGCACATAAATGCGACTCCTTAGGGCTTTTTTGAAACCTGGCACACATACACACACTAAACATGATATCCGCTAGATGCGGTGAGGTAAAGTAAACTATCGATCATCGAACGATAGAGAGTTTGATCAATTGGTTTACCTCCCTCATCAAGGTCGAGGTGTCCATTAGTAGGCATTGGGGTTTTGATTGGCTTGCTATCCTCCATCTTGAATTTCTTGAGTAGATCATGAGTGTACTTCTCTTGAGATATGAAGGTGCCGTCCCTCAATTGCTTCACTTGGAAGCCAAGGAAGAAGGTAAGCTCGCCAATCATGGACATCTCGAACTCCTTCGACATCAAGTCACCAAACTCCTTGCAATGATCTTGTTTTTTTGACCCAAATACAATGTCATCGACATATACTTGGCAAAGAAAGATTTCTCCATTAGGCTTCTTGGTGAATAGTGTTGTGTCGACGATCCCGATCTTGAAGACTTTCTTGAGTAGGAAGTCCCTTAGCCTCTCATACCAAGCCCTTGGAGCTTGCTTCAATCCGTAGAGAGCCTTGGACAACCTATAAACATGGTTAGGAAAGTTTGGATCTTCAAACCCGAGAGGTTGTGAGACATAGACAAGTTTATTGATGAAACCATTTAAGAAGGCGCTCTTCACATCCATTTGAAAGAGTTTCATTTTGTGATGTGAAGCATACGCCAAAAGGATACTAATGTGTTCAAGTCTTGCAACCGGGACAAAGGTCTCTCCAAAATCAAGTCCTTCTACTTGAGAGAACCCCTTTGCCACCAATCTTTCCTTGTTCCTCACAACAACGCCTTGATCATCTTGCTTGTTCCTAAACACCCACTTGGTGCCAATGACTCTTGCTCCCTTTGGCCTTTTTTCAAGTGTCCACACTTGGTTCCAGGTGAAGTTGTTGAGTTCTTCATGCATGGAATTCACCCAATCCGGATCCGTAAGTGCGTCCTCAACACTAGTAGGCTCAACAAAAGAAACAAACGAGGGATGTTCAACATAAGATGCAAGTCTAGAGCGAGTCATAACTCCCTTTGATGGACTTCCTATGATTTGATCATGGGGGTGAGCTTGAAGAATAGGTGTTAATCTTCTATCATGAACTTGAGGAGGGGGATCTGGTGCTTCAACATTGCTTTCTTCGGCCTTGGCTTGATCTTGAGGGATGAAGGTATCTTCTTGAGCTTCCCTCACTTGATCTTCTTCAACTTGAGGCGTGTGAGGTGGAGAAGGAACTTGATTAGCTTCATCTTCAACTTCTTGCACCTCTTGCGGGTTGATAGCACCAATTGGCATATTCTTCATTGCCTCCCTCAAGGGTTCATCACCTACATCAATATCCTCAAGCGCTCCTTGGGAGCCATTAGTTTCATCAAATTCCAAGTCATATGTTTCTTCAACTAAGCCGGTGGCTTTGTTAAATACACGGTATGCTTTGGATTTAAGCGAATATCCAACAAGGAAACCAAGGTCACACCGCCGTTGGAATTTACCCAAGTTTTGACGCTTCTTGTAGATGTACACTTTGCAACCAAACACCCGGAAGAATGAAATATCCGGCTTCTTCCCATTCACAAGCTCATAGGGGGTCTTCTTCAATAGCCTTTGGATGAAGAGGCGGTTTGCCGCATAGCAAGCGGTGTTGATGGCCTCCACCAAAAACTTATCCGGAGTGTTGTACTCATCAAGCGTAGATCTTGCTAGAGTTATGAGCGTCCGGTTCTTCCTCTCTACAACACCATTTTGTTGTGGAGTATATGTGGCGGATACCTCATACTTGATCCCCACTTCATCACAATAGTCTTCAATCTTGGTGTTGACAAACTCGGTGCCATTGTCACTTCTTATTTTCTTGATCTTCACTTCAAACTCATTTTGAGCCCTAGTTGCAAACTTCTTGAAGATTGCTTGAGTCTCTCCCTTGTCTTGAAGAAAGAACACCCAAGTGTACCTAGAGTAATCATCAACTACCACTAAGCAAAAGAGATTTCCTCTAAGGCTTGCATAGGTGGTAGGTCCAAATAAGTCCATGTGGAGTAGCTCTAGGACTCTTGAGGTTGACATGAATGCTTTAGTGGGATGGGTGTTGGCAACTTGCTTGCTGGCTTGACATGCACTACACAACTTGTCCTTTTCAAATACCACATCCTTCACACCTCTCACCATCTCCTTCTTGACAAGTTTATTCAAAGTTGACATGCCCACATGAGCTAATCTTCTATGCCAAAGCCAACCCAAAGAACTCTGCAGAATAGACATGTTTGCAACTCGACTTCATTTGAGGTGAAATCCACTAAGTATAAGTTGTTGTGCCGGAACCCTTTGAGTATCATTGATGAATCTTCAATCTTGGTCACAATCACCTCGGTTGGAGTGAATAGACAATGGAATCCAAGATCACAAAGTTGACCCATGGAAAGCATGTTGAAGCTTAGAGATTGTACTAGCAAGAAATTGGATATAGATTGATCATTGAAGATCGCCACTTTGCCTAGAACTTGTACTTTGTCTTTTGAATTGTTCCCAAAGGTAATCTTGTCTTGCCCTTCACAATCTTGATCAAGTGTGGTGAACATCCAGGAGTCACCAGTTATATGTTGAGTGCAACCACTATCAATCACCCAATGACTTCCACCGGTCTTGTAGTTCACCTACACACAAGCAACTTGGAGTTAGGCTTGTTGTTTGGGAACCCACTCAAAGCGGGGCCCCATATCCTTGGTAACCAACTCCTTTGCAACCCAAAGAACTCTTGGCTTGTTCTTCATTGGTGGACCAAGGAACACAACTAGTGGTCTACCCTTATTGTCCTTCTTGATGACATAGTGAGCATCATGAGCAAATGGCCTAGTGTGCTTGGGCAAGGTCTTGGGTGGTTGAGTCTTGCAATCATAAGCGAAATGACCGACTTGACCACACTCAAAACATCTTCTTGGCTTGGGCTTTGAGTATTATTGATTGTAGCCATTGTACTTGTTCTTGTAATAATTCTTGGCCTCAATCTTGACCTTTGCCTTCATTACATGGTTCTCCTTGAACCCAATTCCAGTCTTGTCATTCTTCACAACGGTGTTCATCAAGAGCTCACTTTGAAGGTTGTGACCCTTGGTGAACTTCTCAAACCCCACTTGCAAGCTTGGTCTTGTCATTCTTGAGCTTAGCAATCTCTTCTCTAAGAGAGGTGATCAAGGTGATAGCATCCTTGTCTTCTTCTTGAGCCGTCTTGATGACAATTGGCTTGTTAGACTTGAGAGTGATTAGCTCTTCCTTGAGCTTTGAGTTCTCTTCTCTCATCTTGACAGAGTCATCATACTTGTCAGCTTCAACAACTCTCTTGCCCTTGCACTTTGCACTTTGCTCAAGATCCACATCATCAATGAAGATATCACAAGAGGTAGCACTATCACACTTAACACACGGGTTAGTAGCAACATGTGTAGCAAGATCTTGATTAAGCAATTCATTTGCTACCACTAGTGTGCCATGTTCTTGCTTGACATTTTGGTAGTCATCTTTTAGCAAGTTATACCTTGTGTGTAGCTCTTGTGTTGACCTCTCAATCTTATCATGTTTCTCATTAGCTTGCTTAAGAGAGGTTTTGAGATCCCTAGTGCTAGATGTGAGATTGTTAATCTCAAGCTTCAAATCATCATTAGCACTAGTCAAGGTGTCAAGCTTAGCATGCAAGTTTTCTTTGACCTCAAGTAGTTTGTCATTTTTACTCTTGTACCTCCTTATGATGCTAGCGTACTTGTTGCAAATTTTAATTAGCTCATCATAAGATGGTGCTTCATCATCTTCACTACCACTTGAGTCACCACTATCATCATCATCCTCTATTTGTACCTTCTTGTCACCTTTAGCCATGAGGCGTAGGTGTGTAGAGGATGAGCCTGGTGATGAAGGAGGAGGTGGCGGTGGAAGGGAAGAACCAATCACCAAAGCGGCCACTTTCTCATCTTCACTTTCATCATCGGAGGGATCACTAGAATCCTCAATGTCGGTGAGCCAATCGCCCACAATGTAAGCTTTGCCATCCTTCTTCTTGTGGAAGTCGAAGTTCTTCTTCTTCTTGTATGGCTTGTCTTGCTTCTTGTCATCATCACTTGAGTCATCATTGCCACCCTTGTTCTTCTTGTAGTTCTCGAACTTGTTGTTTTTCTTGAACTTGTCTTTCTTCTCTTCGGGGCAAGCATGAGCTAGATGAGCAAGAGTGCCGCAATTGTAGCACTTCATTTGGGAGATTGGCTTCCTTGAAGTGTTTGTGAAGAATTTCTTCTTCTTTGAGTAAAAATTGACTCCATTCTTGTTTAGCCTCTTCAACATCTTGGTGGTCTTCTTCACCATAAGAGCGATGTTGTCTTCATCATCATCATCATCACTTGCGCTCTCAATGACATATTGAATCTTGCATTTCTCTTTGGAAGATGCCTTGAGAGCCAAGTCCTTCTCCTCCTTCTCTTTCTTCTTGGAGGAGGATGAACTTCCATGATTGATCTTCATGTACATCTCATGAGCGTTGATCTTGCCCAACACTTGTGTTGGTGTAGTTGCGGAGAGATCGCCTTGATGAAGGACCGTGACGATGTGGCTATACTTGTCTATTGGTAAGACACAAAGTATCTTGCGCACCACATCGGCCGGTGTCATTTGGGTGAGCCCAAGGCCATTCAACTCCTCTACAAGCACATTCAAGCGAGAATACATTTCATTAGCATTTTCATGAGATAGCATGGTGAAAGAATTCATCTTAGCAATGATGAGTTGATAGCACTCTTCTCTTTCACATTTGGTGCCCTCATGTAGAGCACAAATGTTTGTCCAAATCTCATGCGCGGTTTTGCAATTCCGCACACGGTTGAACACATCCTTGCCAATGCCTCGGAAGAGGATGTTCTTAGCCTTAGCATTGTTCTTGTCAAAGAAAGGATCTTCGGCGAACACCAAACCACCAAGAGTGGCGGCTTTGTGAACGCCGTCATCAATGGCCTCTAGATAGGCTTCCATACGAACCTTCCAATAAGGAAAGTCATCTCCATCGAACATGGGAGGGGGTCCATCCCCATGGGACATCTTGCTCTAGGCGGTAAAGCCTAATTTGAGAGAAACCAAGCTTTGATACCAATTGAAAGGATCAAGATGCCCAAGACGGGGGGGGTGTGAATTGGGCTTCTTTTAAATTTCTAAAGCAATATTAAAACCTAACAATGCCAATCACCCCCTAGTGCCTACCGGATGTGTGTCCTAACTAGAAAGCGGTAGAAGGGCATATGAATTGAAAGACAACCTAAGCAATTCTAGTAGGAATTGAAAGAACACAAACAGAAAGGTAATGCGGAAATGTAAAGAGCTAGGGAAAGAGAATTGGTGACACGCGATGTTTTCCCGAGGTATCGAGGAGTCGACACTCCCCGTAGTCCTTGTTGGAGCACCTCGCAAGGTATAGCTCCCCTCTACCCGCGCAAGGGTAGAGTGCTCTGTACGGGCTGATTCTTCGCCACTCCGGCTCGGTGAATCGCACACAACCGATCTGAGAGATCTCTAGTGTTTTGGATAATTGATGAAACCTAAAGTACTAACCTAGCTCTAAGTGATTGAGTAGGTATAGTACACTCATTGAGGATGATGACAAGTGGTGGAGCAAGCAAAGGTGATGAAAACCTAGAGCTCACACTTGGAGAAGAAGGAAAGTGAAAAGACCCTAAGCTAAACAAGGAAAAGGTATTTGCTAGGGATTTTCTTTTGGTGGTCAAGACACCAAGTGGGTGTGATCATATTTAGGATAGACAACCGTACTATTAAGAGGGGAAATTCAAAAGTGATTACGGTTTGTCAAGTGCCACTAGGTGTTATCTATAGTGCATGTGCATTTAGGACCTAGTGACATACTCCATGATAATTGAGAAGTAAAACATGCCAAGAAGTGTTCACTAAAGAGGTATCTTAATGCTTGGCACATTGGAGCAAGACTGGAAAAGATCAGAGACAAATGAGGATCAAGCAGGGGCGTCAGACGCTGCAGATTAGGGCCTCGGACACTGTCCGACGCACTGGACGATGGAGCTGGACGCTGGCGTCAGCATGACGTAGCGTCCGTCGGCCACATTGAAGCCGCAGAGAAAATTCAGAGCGCGACGGACGCTGTCTGTCGGTATCTCGTGGAGCATCCGTCGGGCTTCTAGAGAGCTCTGCAAGTGAGCAGTTTGAAGACAGACGCCAGACGCTAGATGATCAAGGCGTCGGACGCTGGCACGGAGCATCCATCGCTCGTGAAGCAGCCCAATGGCTGGTTCTGACAGGGCGTCGGACGTTGGCGGCGGAGCGTCCGTAGCCCCCGTGAAGAGCGTCCGTCGCCAACTTATCAACCCAATGGTTTGAAAACTTTGAGGGGGTCTATAAATATGTGTTGGCCGGCTTGGGGAGTTCTCTCTGGCACATTTGAACATCTTGAGACTCCTTTGAGCTGAGCAAACTCCCTCCCACTCATCTCCATGCTTGGTTAGTGAAAACCCAATAGAGATTGAGTGATCCAAGTGCATTTCGCATATAGCTTGCATCTAGTGGCACTTGGGAGGCGTTCTCGCTGCGGATTTCTTGTTGCTTTTGGTGATTGCCATCACCTAGACGGTTTGGAGCAGCGGTGGTAGATCGAGAAGCTTGGTAATTGTGCTTCGTCGACTACAAGTTGATTGTGAGGGGTTCTTGTGCCTTCCCCACGGGAGATCGCAAAGGTAACTCTAGTGGATTGCTCGTGGTGGTTCAATAGCCTCATATTGTGTTGGTTGTGTGGCACCAAGTAACGGGTTTGGCGTGTGATGCCAATTAGCTCGTGAACCTCCAAGTGAGTGTCTTGCCACAACGGGGACTAGCTAGTTGGCAAACTAGTGAACCTCGGAAGAAAATCAAGTGTCAACCATTGTCCATTGTGATTGATTGATTTCATTGGTATTCACTTGATTGGTTCATCCTCTACATCTCCACGGCGGTATAATCACCTTTCCCATCTTTGCATTACCTTATTCATCCTTGTCTTAGTATATTAGGTTGTGCCTAGAGGGCTACTAGAATTTAGTAGGAATTGTGTGATCCTAGAGCTTATTAGGATAGAAATTGTGGTTAGGTGGCTTTGCATCCCCTAGTAGGCTAGTGCACGTCAAGCTTTGCCTCATAGTTATCTAAATTGTTGTTGAGATTGTTTTTAGTTTTCAAATTAGGCTATTCACCCCCCTCTAGCCATCACTTAGGACCTTTCAAGTGGTATCAGAGATAGTACACCGTTGATTTGAGGCTTAACAACCTACGGTGTGAAGATGGCTCATATCAACAACATGAAGAAACCACCCAAGTTTGATGGCTCAAACTATGGCTATTGGAAAGTGAAGATGACCTCTCATATCAAGTCAATTAGCCGGAAGGTTTGGCTTGTGGTGGACAAGAAGTTTGAAGTAGTGAGTGAGGCGGCTCCCACTCCTCAAGAGGAAGAAAAGTTGCAACACAATGATATTGCTCTAAGTGCTATTCATGAGGCACTTGATGAAAAAGTGTTTGAGCAAATCAAGAATCTTGAGAGTGCTCATGAGGCTTGGAAGAAGCTAGAAGAATCATTTGAAGGCACTCAAGCCGTCAAGAGTGCAAAGGCATACATCCTCAAAGAAAAGTTTGCAAGCTTCAAGATGGAGGATGATGAGAATGTGCCAGAGATGTTCCATAGACTACAAGTGTTAGTCAATGATCTCACGGCTCTTGGTGAGAAGGTTGAGGACAAGGACTTCTCTCACAAGTTCTTGAGAAGTCTCCCGTCTCGGTTTGAGACTCTTGTGACCTTGATTGTGAGAGGTGGATTGGATACCGTAACTCCTAACCAAGTTTTGGGAGATGTGATGACACAAGATGCTTACCGGGACAACAAAGAGAAAGATGTCAAGAAAGAAGAAAGGAAGGATGAGAAGAAGAGCATAGATTTCAAAGCTACTTCATCTCACAAGAGCAAGGGCAAAGCCAAAAATGAAGAATCAAGTGAGGATGAAGACTCAAGTGCCAGTGGGGTTGATGAAGAAGAAATGGCTCTCTTCATGAGAAAGTTTGGAAGATTCATGAAGAAGAAGGGCTATCATGCAAGAAGAGACCATCTTCCAAGAACTTGTAGGGTTATGAGGTTGCTACGCTAGCCAGAAAACAAAATTTTTCTACCCCATAAACCAAGAACTAGTGCTAGTTATAGATCACGAGGTTACCACTAGATGCGCAGGTGCAGCAGAAGTGACTTGATGTAGTCATGCGCGTCGCAGCAGTGCCGTGCAGTTGCGAGGTCATCCGTCTGAACGTCTCTTACTTGCGGTTCGTCCTTGTGCTCCAGATGCAACACCTCCGAGGAATCCCCACGTGCAGGGAAGAAGCGTCACGCCTCTGGACTGCTAGGTCCGCGAGGAGTACTAGGCGCGAGCGTGGGGAGGGCGACAACGGCTGCCAAAGAACGTGAGTCTCTCGCCCCGCGCCCACCCCTTGCTTATATAGGCGTCCTAATGAGCAACCACGTTGGAGGCCCATTAGCAACCCTAAACCTAGTCTAATTCGGGTCCAACCCGAATTAGGCTTCTAGCCCCTTAAGCGTGCGACCCTATGGGCTCACGCACACATAGACATGGCTCAAGTACTCTTACTCGACCAATAGTTGATAGCGGCCTCTAGCAAGGCGTGTCAACTCCTATGCATACGCTATGATCATATCAGACGAACCACCACAATACAATATACATGTTATTCCTTTGCCTCACGATATTTGGTACAACTAGTGGGTTAACACTTAACCCAAGCACGGCCATGCATTTCATGATCTAATCATTTGAGTAGTCCAGTGATATATCTCTCATATGAAGAGTGGCAAATTTCATCTTGATTGACTATGTTTCACAGTATGTTTCCCGACAAACCCGAAAGCCATCTTTATAACTACCCAGTTACGGAGTAGCGTTTGGTAGTCTCTAAGTAGGTTGTTTCACATCTTGAGTACATACGACAATCTCAGGTCTAAGGACATAAGGTACATGATGTGTATAGAGACAATCTCATGTCGGGTCTGTCCAGCACCATGTCCTACATGTGCCCATATTATTAGTTCGACATCTCCATGTCCATGACTTGTGAAACATAGTCATCAACTAATAATGTGTTGATCCAATATTCATGTGCATTCTTGCACGAACTCCGATCAGGGACAACTTTTATAATAACCATACAAGTAAAAGAGTTTCACAAGCAATTCACATAATTGCTAATCGATACAAGTTGTCTTTAATGGATATTCATAACATGTCATGGATACAAGGAATACATCATCTCTATGATTACCTCTAGGGCATATTCCCAACAGAACTTTGATGAGCCAAGGAAGTGCTTCAAGTCTGGAAGCTTTGCTCATCTCATATAGGCGAGTGCGACTCACCCGTGTCTCCCCTTGCTTATATAGGCGACCTAATGAGCTCCCACGTTGGAGGCCCATTAGCAACCCTAAACCTAGTCTAATTCGGGTCCAACCCGAATTAGGCTTCTAGCCCTTAAGCGTGCGACCCTATGGGCTCACGCACACATAGACATGGCCCAACTAGTCTTACTCGACCAATAGTTGATAGCGGCCTCTAGCAAGGCATGTCAACTCCTATGCATACGCTATGATCATATCAGACGAACCACCACAATACAATATACATGTTATTCCTTTGCCTCATGATATTTGGTTCAACTCGTGGGTTAACACTTAACCCAAGCATGGCCATGCATTTCATGATCTAATCATTTGAGTGATCCAGTGATATCTCTCTCATATGAAGAGTGGCAAATTCCATCTTGATTGACTATGTCTCACAGCATGTTTCATGACAAACCCGAAAGCTACCTTTATAACTACCCAGTCACGGAGTAGCGTTTGGTAGTCCTAGGGTAGGTCATTTCACATCTTGAGTACATACGATAATCTCAGGTCTAAGGACATAACGTACACGATGTGTATAGAGACAATCTCATGTCGGGTCTGTCTAGCACCATGTCCTACATGTGCCCACATTATTAGTTTGACATCTCATGTCCATGACTTGTGAAACATAGTCATCAACTAATAATGTGCTGATCTAATATTCATGTGCATTCTTGCACGAACTCCGATCAGGGACAACTTTTATAATAACCATACAAGTAAAAGAGTTTCACAAGCAATTCACATAATTGCTAATCGATACAAGTTGTCTTTAATGGATATTCATAACATGTCATGGATACAAGGAATACATCATCTCTATGATTACCTCTAGGGCATATTCCCAACAGAACTTTGATGAGCCAAGGAAGTGCTTCAAGTCTGGAAGCTTTGCTCATCTCATTGCTCATTGTCCATACAATAGTGACAAGGATGATGATGATCACAAGAAGAGAGACAAGAAAGAAAAGAAGCCCACCTTTGACAAGAAGAAGAAGAAGGGGTATTCTCACATAGTGACATGGATAGTGACTCTTCATGTGATGATGATGATCAAGAGAAGAAGACCAATACCAAGAAAAGGCTCTTGCAAGCATTGCAATGAGGGACAAGATCTCTCTATTTGATACTCCCTCATCGTGCTTCATGGCTAAGTCCACTAAGGTACTTTCTCATGATGAGAGTGAGAGTGAGAGCGATAGTGATAGTGAGGAGCCCTCAAGGGATTAACTCATGGACATGCTTGAACAAGCTAAGGAATACATAGATAAGAAGAGGAAGGAATGCAAGGAATTGCGCAAGACCAATGTGGCTCTTGAGCAAAACCTTAATGAGGCCGTTAGTATCTCATGAGAGGCTAATGGAAGCCCATGATAAGCTAGTGAAGTCTCACACTAAGCTTGAAAGAGCTCATTCCTCTCTCTTAGATCAAAGTAAGAAAGAGATTGTTCAAACATGTGACATGGGAGTTACTTGCAATATTCTTGATGTATCCTTTTATGCTCCTATCATTGTTGGTCCCACTAACCCCTCTTGTAGCACTACCACTTCTACTTCATCTACTAGTGATGGTTTCACTTGTGATGCCTCACTTATGGTGGAAAATGAAACCCTCAAGGAGGTTACAAAGCTCAATCACTCCTTAACTAAGGCTTATGGAGGTGAGGACCGCTTGCTTATGTGCTTGGGTAGCCAAAGAGCATCTCTCTACAAAGGGGATTGGGCTATATGTTGGGAATATGCCCTAGAGGTAATCATAGAGATGATTGTATTTCCTTGTATCCATGACATGTTATGAGTTCAATGAATATCCATTAAAGACAACTTGTATCGATAAGCAATTATGTGAATTGTTTGTAAAACTCTTTTACTTGTATGGTTATTCTAAAGTTGTCCCTGATCGAAGTTCGTACTAGAATGTACATGAATATTGGATCAACACATTATTAGTTGATGACTATGTTTCACAAGTCATGGACATGGAGATGTCGAACTAATAATATGGGCACATGTAGGACATGGTGCTGGACAGACCCGACATGAGATTGTCTCTATACACATCATGTACCTTATGTCCTTAGACCTGAGATTGTCGTATGTACTCAAGATGTGAAACAACCTACTTAGAGACTACCAAACGCTACTCCGTAACTGGGTAGTTATAAAGATGGCTTTCAGGTTTGTCGGGAAACATACTGTGAAACATAGTCAATCAAGATGGAATTTGCCACTCTTCATATGAGAGAGATATCACTGGACTACTCAAATGATTAGATCATGAAATGCATGGCCGTGCTTGGGTTAAGTGTTAACCCACTAGTTGTACCAAATATCGTGAGGCAAAGGAATAACATGTATATTGTATTGTGGTGGTTCGTCTGATATGATCATAGCGTATGCATAGGAGTTGACACGCCTTGCTAGAGGCCGCTATCAACTATTGGTCGAGTAAGAGTACTTGGGCCATGTCTATGTGTGCGTGAGCCCATAGGGTCGCACGCTTAAGGGGCTAGAAGCCTAATTCGGGTTGGACCCGAATTAGACTAGGTTTAGGGTTGCTAATGGGCCTCCAACGTGGGAGCTCATTAGGTCGCCTATATAAGCAAGGGGAGACGCGGGGTGAGTCGCACTCACGTCCTTTGGCAGCCGCCGTCGCCCTCCCCACGCTCACGCCTAGTACTCCTCGCGGACCTAGCAGTCCAGAGGCGTGACGCTTCTTCCCTGCACGTGTCGGATTCCTCGGAGGTGCTGCATCTGGAGCACAAGGACAAACCGCGAGTAAGAGACGTGAAGACGGACGACCTCGCAACTGCACGACACTGCTGTGACGCGCACGACTACATCAAGTCGCTTCCGCTGCACCTGCGCGTCTAGTGGTAACCCCGTGATCTATAACTAGCATTAGTTCCTGGTTTATGGGGTAGAAAAATTTTGTTTTCTGGCTAGCGTAGCAACCTCATAACCCTATAGTGGTATCGGAGCCATTAGTTGCCTCATTATACATTTGGGTAGGAGCATATGGTGATATGCGCGGTTTTGGATCAATCTCTGATCATGGTTCGTGATCTTGCCACGTTGGTATTGTAACGATCTACTCGTACCGGTCGGGATTCCGCCATCCGAGTTAAGTGATACATTTAAACCCAATTACGGTGAGTTGGAGATCAATAAGATTGATCGAATCGGACCTAGGTCAAGTTCCAAGCGCATGAGATGCGGAGGCGGCGGCGGATTGGATCTGCCGTCGGAGGGAAATTTGCAGAAAAATGTTGTTCGGTAAAACGGCCATAACTTTTGCATACGACCTCGGAACGAGAAAAACCTTTAATGAAAATCGTGCGTCGGAAAATTTTGCATTCGTCAATGACAACCAGTGGCAGTTTCGGCGAAAATTAGATTTGCGAAAAAGAGCTTGCAAAATTGAGTTTTCGGCGTTTTAAGTTTAGACGTCGGAATCGGTTAACTCTATTTTGCAGGTATTCGTGATTGGCATAGCCCTTATGTGTATGTGATGCATGTATGTAATTAATTCATGGTTTGCACGTCATGATTAAGACAATATGGCTGGAGCCACAGATATTGTCCATTCATATGTAATGGCCTGCGTGCCAATCTATGATGATCCTACGACTATGTAATTTTACTTCACTATGTTACGGTAGTGATAGATAGTCTTGGTGGACTCATCACGGAGGATGGCATACTTCTATCATGGAGATGGCGATCACCATGATGAACAGATTGATAGAGATGGAGATCTCCAAAGGAATAATGGGCTATACCAAGTCAAATCTGTGTTTATGTCATTCTTACGATGTTCTACTTTCATGTGCGATAATGTTTTTGTCTACATATGCAGTAGTGAAGTAGAACGATCCCTCAACAATGTTTAAGTCATAATGCTTCCCCAAACCTTGCACTGTCACGTGTCTCGTACGATCGGTGGCGGGTCTATGAAATTAGGGTGGCACTGGTTTTCCTTGACTAGACAGGTTTGTGTCGGACACTTACAAGCAGAAGGTTTGGTTACTTGAACAAGGTTATCCTAACAGTTAGAGACCTTGGAGCATTAGTTGTTGGTAACACAAGCATACAGATGCCACCCAACAACAAGAGTCATATGTGATATGATTAGCAAGGAGATGCTTACCGATCTACCATGTCGCCTAGCAGTGATGCTAAAGCTTACTAGTCGACTTGTTAGTTGCGAGTTTTGAATCACTAAGTTTCAATAGAGGGATATTGATTTTAGTGGGAGTATATTTTATTTACTCTGTCTTGGATATATTGTCTTAGTATTTTGCATTACTTTTGTTGTAGATGGCTCCCAGTAATCAACCATTTACTTTGCGTTCAATTCTTGAGAAAGATAAGTTGAATGGAACAAACTATGCGGATTGGATCCGCAACCTGAGAATTGTTCTCATGGCTGAGAAAAAGGAAGATGTTCTAGACACCCCATTACCAGATGAGCCTGCTGATAATGCACCTTCTGCAGAGAAAACCGCTTACAAGAAAGCATGTGATGCTGATCTTGAAGTGAGTTGCCTTATGCTCGCTTGCATGGAGCCAGATCTCCAGATGCAATTTGATAATAATCATGCAGCGTACGATATGATTGTGACGCTTAATGATATGTTTCAGACTCAAGCCAGGACTGAAAGGTTCAATGCTTCCAATGCTTTTGTTGAAACCAAGCTTGCAGAAGGCGCAACAGTTGGCCCACATGTGATCAAGATGGTTGGTCACACTCAGAGATTGGAGAAGCTAGACTTCCCAATGGGCCTAGAATTGACCACTGATTTCATACTTGCATCTCTTCCACCTAGCTATGGGAACTTCATTTCGAACTACCATATGCATGGGGCGGAGAAGGGCTTGAATGAATTGTGTGGCATGCTTAAAACAGCAGAAGCTGATATCAAGAAAGATGCTGGCAGTAGCCAAGTGATGGCAGTCCAAAACAAGCCTAACTTTAAGAAGAGGGCTTGGAAGAAGAAGAAGGCGATGGCTAAAGATCAGATCTCTAAGCCAAACCCTCCTCCTGCGCCCAAGGCTGTTGGACAAGCTGCTGAAGCTAAATGTTTTCATTGTAATGGGAAAGGTCACTGGAAAAGGAACTGCAAGTTGTACTTGGAATCCTTGAAGGATGGCGGTGGTAAAGGTACTCCCACTGCTTGTACACTTGTTGTTTATGTACATACATTTTTCTCGCTGATTCTTATATTAATTCTTGGGTATTTGATACCGGATCGGTTGCTCATAATTGGAATACGATGTAGGGAATGATAAGAAGTAGAAGCATGAAAAGAGGAGAAGTTGATTTCCGTGTGGGCAACAATGCAAGAGTTGCTGCATTGAGCGTTGGGACGATGCAACTTCACCTCCCGTCAGGATTTATCATGGAATTGAATAATTGTTATTTTGTTCCTAGTTTAAGTCGAAACATTGTGTCATCTTCATGTTTGATGAAGGATGGTTATTCATTTGCGAGTAAAGACAATGGTTGTGTGATCTCAAAGAATGACATGTTTGTGGCTTTTGCATCCATTGTGAATGGCTTATTTATTTTAAATCTTGATGATGAACCTATCTGTAATATTAATGCTAAAAGGCCTCGGCTTAATGAGTTAAGTACTACCTATATGTGGCATTGTCGTTTAGGTCATATAAGTGAGAATCGCATGAAGAGTCTCCATTCTGATGGGCTTCTAACTTCGTTTGATTTTGAATCATACGAGACATGTGAGGCTTGCTTGATGGGAAAGATGACCAAGTCGCTTTTCACAGGTTTTCCTGAGAGGGCGGCAGACTTGTTGGAACTTGTACATACTAATGTATGTGGACCAATGAGTACGACAACTAGAGGTGGATTTCAATACTTCATAACCTTCACTGATGATTTTAGTAGATATGGATATGTCTACTTAATGAAACATAAGTCTGAGACATTTGAAAAGTTCAAAGAATTTCAGAATGAAGTAGAGAATCAACGTGGCAAGAAAATTAAAGCCTTGCGATCTGATCGTGGAGGCGAATATTTGAGCCATGAGTTTAGCAATCATCTAAAGAGTTGCGGAATTGTTCCACAACTTACGCCACATGGAACGCCTCAGAGAAACGACGTGTCCGAGCGACGTAATCGGACTTTGTTGGACATGGTTCGGTCTATGATGAGCCAGTCAGACCTACCACTCTCGTTTTGGGGATATGCTCTAGAAACAGCCGCTTTCACATTGAATAGGGTACCATCTAAGTCCATAGTTAAGACACCATATGAGATATGGACTGGTAAGAGTCCCAGTTTGTCTTTTTCTAAAGATTTGGGGTTGTGAAGTTTATGTCAAACGACTTATGTCGGATAAACTGACACCCAAGTCGGACAAATGCTTTTTCGTAGTATATCCAAAGGAAACTTTAGGATATTACTTCTACAACCGATCAGAGGGCAAAGTGTTTGTTGCTCGAAACGGTGTCTTCTTAGAGAAAGAGTTTCTCAATAAAGAGAAGAGTGGACAAAAGGTGTATCTTGTAGAAGTTCAAGATGAGCCAATAGGGGATACTCTATGAGTGATGCTAATGTAGCAGAACAAGTTGAGATACCTGTGGCAAGAGAAACACCACCACAACCACGAAGGTCGGCAAGAATCCATGAGACTCGTGGGGAAGTGTTATTGTTAGACGATGACGAACCTGCGACTTACGCGGAAGCAATGATGGACCCAGATTCCGAGGAATGGCAAAGTGCCATGAGATCCGAGATAGATTCCATGGGAGACAATCAAGTTTGGAACTTGGTTGACCCGCCTGATGGGGTTAAACCTATTGAGTGCAAATGGGTCTATAAAAAGAAAAAGGATATGGATGGAAACGTTCACGTCTATAAAGCTGGACTTGTTGCAAAGGGTTTTTGGCAAGTTCAAGGAGTTGACTATGACGAGACATTCTCGCCGGTAGCGATGCTTAAATCTATCCGGATCATTCTAGCAATTGCTGCTTATTTCGACTATGAGATTTGGCAGATGGATGTTAAAACAACCTTTCTAAATGGAAATTTGGAAGAGGACGTGTATATGATACAACCCGAAGGCTTTGTTGATCCTAAAAATACTGGAAAAATATGCAAGCTAAAGAAATCCATTTATGGATTAAAGCAAGCATCTCAGAGTTGGAATATTCATTTTGATGAAGTGATCAAAGGGTTTGGCTTTCGTCAGAATGAAGAAGAACCTTGTGTTTACAAGAGGGAAAGTGGGAGCGCTGTTGTATTTCTAATCTTGTATGTAGATGACATACTATTGATTGGGAATAACATTCCTATGTTGCAATCCGTAAAGACTTCATTGAATAATAGTTTTTCTATGAAGGATTTAGGAGAAGCAACATACATTTTGGGCATTAAGATCTATAGAGATAGATCAAAGAGGCTTATAGGATTAAGCCAAGATACATACATTGACAAGGTGTTGAAACGGTTCAACATGGAACAATCCAAGAGAGGGTTCTTGCCTATGTCACATGGTATGCGTTTTAGCGAGAAGCAGTGTCCTTCGACAGCTGATGAGCAAAAGCGCATGAGTAAGGTTCCATATGCTTCGGCCGTTGGTTCCATTATGTACACCATGATATGTACTCGCCCAGATGTCTCATATGCTCTAAGTGTTGCGAGCAGATACCAAGCTAATCCAGGTGAGAGTCACTGGACGCTTGTTAAAAACATCCTTAAGTACTTGAGAAGAACTAAAGATGTGTTCCTAATCTATGGAAGCGAGGAGGAGCTCGTTGTAAATGGTTACACCGATGCCAGCTTCCAAACTGATGTGGATGATTCACAATCTCAATCAGTTTTTGTGTTCACAATAAATGGTGGTGCTGTAAGTTGGAAAAGTTCCAAGCAGGAGACGGTGACTGATACTACAACAGAAGCCGAGTACATTGCAGCTCCTGCCGCTGCAAAGGAAGGTGTTTGGATGAGGAGGTTTCTCATCGAGGTTGGTGTGGTTCCAAATGTGTCTCGCCCATTGAATCTACATTGTGACAACAATGGGGCGATAGCGCAGGCTAAGGAGCCCAGGAATTACCAAAAAAACAAACATGTACTACGGAAGTTTCATCTCATTCGAGAGTTCGTCGGTCGAGATGAGATCAAGATGTGCAAAATACATACGGATTTGAATGTTGCAGATCCTTTGACAAAGGCTCTTCCAGAGCCTAAGCATGAGGCGCACGTGAAAGCTATGGGTATTAGATATCTTCGAGATTAGCTCTAGTGCAAGTGGGAGACTATTGGGAATATGCCCTAGAGGTAATCATAGAGATGATTGTATTTCCTTGTATCCATGACATGTTATGAGTTCAATGAATATCCATTAAAGACAACTTGTATCGATAAGCAATTATGTGAATTGTTTGTGAAACTCTTTTACTTGTATGGTTATTCTAAAGTTGTCCCTGATCGAAGTTCGTACTAGAATGTACATGAATATTGGATCAACACATTATTAGTTGATGACTATGTTTCACAAGTCATGGACATGGAGATGTCGAACTAATAATATGGGCACATGTAGGACATGGTGCTGGACAGACCCGACATGAGATTGTCTCTATACACATCATGTACCTTATGTCCTTAGACCTGAGATTGTCGTATGTACTCAAGATGTGAAACAACCTACTTAGAGACTACCAAACGCTACTCCGTAACTGGGTAGTTATAAAGATGGCTTTCGGGTTTGTCGGGAAACATACTGTGAAACATAGTCAATCAAGATGGAATTTGCCACTCTTCATATGAGAGAGATATCACTGGACTACTCAAATGATTAGATCATGAAATGCATGGCCGTGCTTGGGTTAAGTGTTAACCCACTAGTTGTACCAAATATCGTGAGGCAAAGGAATAACATGTATATTGTATTGTGGTGGTTCGTCTGATATGATCATAGCGTATGCATAGGAGTTGACACGCCTTGCTAGAGGCCGCTATCAACTATTGGTCGAGTAAGAGTACTTGAGCCATGTCTATGTGTGCGTGAGCCCATAGGGTCGCACGCTTAAGGGGCTAGAAGCCTAATTCGGGTTGGACCCGAATTAGACTAGGTTTAGGGTTGCTAATGGGCCTCCAACGTGGGAGCTCATTAGGTCGCCTATATAATCAAGGGGAGACACGGGGTGAGTCGCACTCACGTCCTTTGGCAGCCGCCATCGCCCTCCCCACGCTCACGCCTAGTACTCCTCGCGGACCTAGCAGTCCAGAGGCGTGACGCTTCTTCCCTGCACGTGTCGGATTCCTCGGAGGTGCTGCATCTGGAGCACAAGGACGAACCGCGAGTAAGAGACGTTAAGACGGACGACCTCGCAACTGCACGACACTGCTGTGACGCGCACGACTACATCAAGTCACTTCCGCTGCACCTGCGCGTCTAGTGGTAACCCCGTGATCTATAACTAGCACTAGTTCCTGGTTTATGGGTGTTGACACCATTTTTCGGCATGTGTCAAATGAGCTAAGACTTGTATTGATCGGTAGCTATTTTCTATCGGCATCGGAAGGTCATCGGTCAATATTACCGATGAGAGTGAATACTGCGAAAAGGAAAAGTTTGTTGCCGATGGAAGCTGGACGATTCTTGCCGATAGGAGTTAATTGGTAAAGACAAGTTACCAGTGGAGGTGAAGAGTTACCGATTGGAAGGTATTACCGATAAGGAGATGATGCCGATGGACACAGGGTGACGTGGTGGTTGACGTCAGCAGGGGATTGCCGATGGCAATAGAAGGAATTTGCGGATTGAAGAGTCTGCCGATGGAAAGTTTCATCGAAGAGAAGACATAAGGAAACTGGTGATTTCATACTAGTATTGTTATAGAAGTTTGAGTCCGGCTCTTGCATGAGTCATTTATTTCCTTAAAAATAGGAGTTTTGTTTGGGAAAGATATGAGTCGTGTCTGTTTACAACTCCTTTTGCTGGGGTATAAATATGTACCTAGGGGTCGTGGAACAAAACAATCAATCATATATCAAAACAAATCTATTACTCTTATTTACTTTTACAGCAATTTACCCTTTTATTGCATTAGAACTAGTTTATCTACGAGTTCTTCAAGCTTTCAACGGGCTGCATCTCCTTGATCTCCGTCAACCCTTGCAAGTTCCGCGTGGGAGTAATCTGAGCTTTGACATCCGGGTGCATCGTTGTTTTCTCGTTTAGCTTTGCTCTAGTTATCCTGATCAAGTCTGAATCTTGACATCCGGGCGTATCGCCGTTGTCTCGTTTGGATCTTGTTCTAGTTATCGTCCTTGTCGATTAACTGGTCAAATCGACTGACACACCTTTGGATATCAAAATTCGGGTATAAGCCCGAGGTGTTCGCAGATCCTGACGCTTTTTGTGTCAACAATGGGGTAGAATTTTTTTTTCTGGCTGGCGTAGCAACCTCATAACCCTACACTATACCCCCAAGAAAGGCAAGGCCGCTTTTGTTCCTCACAAAACTCGTTTTGTGAAGAAAAACGGTAGCTATTGCAAAAGTTGCAAGCAAGTTGGTCAGAATGAGCAAGCATGCAAGAACAAGAAAGCCAAGCAAGACATATCCTCTATTAGAGTTGATTCATTATATGTTCTCTCCAAGGGTACTAATGGTGTTCATGCCAAGTTTGTTGGTGCACCATGGATGGCTTCCAAGAAGTCCATTTGGGTACCAAAATCCTTGGTAACTAACCTTGGAGTACCCAAGCAAGTTTGGGTACCTAAAAAGAATTGATCTCTCTTGTAGGTAAATTACAAAGTCAGAGGGAGGCATTGGGTGCTTGATAATGGGTGCACTCAACACATGACCGGAGATGGAAGGATGTTCAACTCAATCAACCAAGATAGTGATCATGGATTTGATAGTATAACTTTTGGTGACAATGGCAAAGGCAAGGTGAAAGGGCTTGGAAAGATTGCTATCTCCAATTATCTAAGCATTAGCAATGTGCTTCTAGTTGAAAAGCTTGAGTTTAACTTATTGTCGGTGGCACAATTGTGTGATCTCGGTTTCAAATGCATATTTGGAGTGGAGGATGTGGAAATCATAAGTGTGGATGGTTCTAATATGATCTTCAAGGGTTTTCGGTATGAGAACCTATATCTTGTGGATTTCAATGCTAGTGAGACTCAACTCTCAACATGTCTCATCATCAAATCAAGCATAGGTTGGCTATGGCATAGAAGGCTTGGACATGTTGGCATGAAGCAATTAAACAAGCTAGTCAAACATGACCTTGTGAGAGGCTTGAAGGATGTCTCTTTTGAGAAGGACAAGCTATGTAGTGCATGCCAAGCCGGAAAGCAAGTTGGCAACACTCATCCAAAGAAGAGCATCATGAGTACAAGCAAAGCTTTTGAGCTATTGCATATGGATCTCTTTGGACCAAATACATATGCATGTATTGGTGGAAACAAGTATGGATTTGTGATAGTTGATGACTTCACAAGATACACATGGGTATTCTTATTGAGGGACAAAAGTGACACATTTGATATCTTCAAGTCATTTGTCAAGAGGTGCCAAAATGAGTTTGAAACAACTATCAAGAGAGTTAGAAGTGACAATGGGAGTGAGTTCAAGAACACAAGAATTGATGAACTTTGTGATGACTTTGGGATCAACCATCAATTCTCTCCAAAGTACACTCCACAAATCCAATGGAATAGTTGAAAGAAAGAATAGAACCTTGATTGACATGGCAAGATCAATGTTGAGTGAATACAATGTTAGTCATTCCTTTTGGGCCGAAGCTATCAACACGGCTTGCTACTCTAGCAACCGTCTCTATTGTCATGGGATGCTTGAGAAGACTCCCTATGAGCTATTGAATGGAAGAAAGCCAAACATTGCCTACTTTTGGGTGTTTGGGTGCAAATGCTATATTTTGAAGAAAGACACAAGGCTAAGCAAGTTTGAGAAGAAATGTGATGAAGGTTTTCTACTTGGTTACTCTACATCTAGCAAGGCTTATAGAGTGTGGAACTTATCTAGTGGAATTCTTGAGGAAGTGCATGATGTGGAATTTGATGAAACACAAGGCTCTCAAGATGAACAAGAAAAATTGGATGATGTGAGAGGTGACAAGTTGGTCAATGCAATGAAAGATATGGATATTGGTGACATTAGACCAAAACAAGTGCAAGATGAAGATGAAGATCAAGTGATCATTCCAAGTGATCAAGCTAGTGGTTCTTCTCCAACTCAAGATCAAGCAAATGCTAGTGAAGCTCAAGTTCAAGATCAACAAGAGGCTAGTCCATCACCATCTCAACCGAATGCTCAAGATTCCCACATGCAAGTGCTCCAACCTACCAATATTGCAAGAGATCATCCTTTGGATCAAGTTATTGGAGGCATTCAAAGTGGTGTTCAAACAAGATCAAGATTGGCTTCATTTTGTGAGAATTACTCTTTTGTCTCATCATTTGAGCCAACCAAGATTGATGAAGCTTTGAAGGATGTGGATTGGATAAATGCTATGCATGAAGAGCTTAACAACTTCACAAGAAATCAAGTTTGGGGACTAGTGGATAGACCAAGAAATCACAATGTCAATGGAACCAAATGGGTATTCAAGAACAAGCAAGATCAAGATGGAATAGTGGTGAGAAACAAAGCAAGACTAGTAGCACAAGGATATACTCAAGTAGAGGGTCTTGATTTTGGGGAAACATATGCTCCGGTGGCAAGATTAGAGGCAATAAGGATTCTATTGGCCTATGCTTGTGCACATAACATCAAGTTATACCAAATGGATGTCAAGAGTGCATTCTTGAATGGGTATATCAATGAGGAGGTATATGTTGAGCAACCACCCGGATTTGAAGATACAAAGAAGCCTGACCATGTATTCAAGCTCAAGAAGGCTCTTTATGGATTGAAGCAAGCACCTAGAGCATGGTATGAGAGGTTGAGAAGCTTTCTCCTCTCTAAGGTATTCAAGATTGGATTGGTTGACACCACCCTATTCACAAAGAAGATTGGAAGTGACTTGTTTGTCTTACAAATCTATGTGGATGGCATTATCTTTGGATCTACAAATCAAGAATTTTGTGAAGAGTTTGGTGAAATGATGGCAAATGAATTTGAGATGTCCATGATTGGTGAACTTAGTTACTTCCTTGGACTTCAAATCAAGCAAATGAAGAAAGGCACATTTGTGAGTCAAGGCAAGTACATCAAGGACATGATGAAGAAGTTTGGATTAGAAGAGGCTAAAGGCATTAGTACTCCCATGGGGACTAATGGACACTTAGACAATGATACAAGTGGCATGATGGTGGATCAAACACTCTATCGGTCAATGATTGGAAGTCTACTCTATGTGGCCGCATCAAGACCGGATGTCATGTTTAGTGTATGCATGTGTGCAAGATTTCAAGCATCTCCTAGAGAGAGTCATGTGAAAGCCACAAAAAGAATATTGAGATATCTAAAGCATACACAAGATGTTGGACTATGGTTTCCAAAGGGGTCAAGATTTGAACTAGTTGGATATTCGGACTCCGATTATGCGGGATGCAAGGTTGATAGGAAGAGTACTAGTGGAACATGTCAACTATTGGGAAGATCACTAGTCTCATGGTCATCCAAGAAACAAAATAGTGTGGCACTCTCTACCGCCGAAGCCGAATATATTAGTGCGGGGAGTTGTTGTGCACAAAATATTATGGATGAAGGCCACCTTGAAGGATTATGGAATCAAATTCAAGAAGGTTCCCTTGCTATGTGACAATGAAAGTGCGGTGAAGCTCACAAGAAATCCCCTCCAACACTCTAGAACAAAGCACATAGATGTGAGACACCATTTTATAAGAGATCATCAACAAAAGGGTGACATTTTCATTGACAATGTGGGCACCGATGATCAATTAGCCGACATATTCACCAAGCCACTTGATGAGAAGAGGTTTTGCAAGTTGAGGAATGAGTTGAATATCTTGGATTTCTCAAACATGAGTTGATTCACCCCACTTATGACATGCCTCTACTCCAATATAGCTAGGTACAATTGATTGACATATGCATTCATCCTTTGTTAGACTTGTGTAGAGCATATAGGCATCATCTCTTGGTAAATTAGGCTCATTCATGAAAATATGATTTCTATGGACATATGGTACCACTATAGCTTCTATGAGTTCTTTGATCTAGTGGTGGCATATGACATGTTGATAAGCTTGCAATCTCATATGTTTAGTCTAGCATGCTTATTCTTGTACTTAACCAACATGACCAAGATAACCATTGCAAGATGTGTGAAGAAACTTGTCCATGTGAGAGTTCCTATGTAATTTTGGTAATTGAGTGACAACCTAGGTGAACTAATATGTGTTTAAGTGATATATACATAGGAGATTAGTTCACATGTGATTGTGTGATGAAGGAGCTTATTGCACATGAGACATGACATGGAGTCATGTGACCAAGGTGGAGAAGATCAAGATGAGGCTTGGCTTGATGGACCGGTTGCAAGTGTGAAGGGCAAGTGAGTGATGCTTGGCGCCGATGGACCGATGCAACGGTGAAGAGCAAGTGAGGTTAAGGTCCATGAACCAATACGGTCACGTGATGATATGAAGTGGATCATATCATTTGACAACTGGTTGGTGCATGTGTTGCATCAACATGGGAGAAGGAGATGAAATGGAATGCGCAAGGCAAAGGTATAACCTATAGGGCATTTCATTTCACCGGTCATAGGTGTGTAGAGAACTTTATGGCCGGGTTTAGGATAGATAGCCGTACTATCAAGAGGAGCAAACTTGTTTGCATATCGGTTATCTAGTAACACTTGAGCGATCTAACTTTGCGATGCATTAGGATCGAGTGGCGTGGTGAGAGCAAGTAAAAATCCTTTGAAAATGATTGTGAAAATGCTAACACACATGCACATGGTGATGTACACTTGGTGGTGTTGGCACATTTGCAAAGGAGAAGGTGTTGGAGTTGAATTGAATCAACTCGGAGAAGAGAAAAATGTTTTTCGGTATGCTCTTAACACTAGAGTGGATCTTGGAATGAAATACTGCTTTGATTCATTGTTCTATGGATCAAATGGAGTTGAGAGATGTGTAGGCCTCTGAGTTAGCTTTCTAAAAAGTCCAAGATCATCGAAATCGGAGTTCGAAGCTAAGAGATACGGACGCTTTAGTGCGGACTGCGCAGGTCCGGACGCGAAAATTGGTCCGGACCGAGCACTGTAGCAGTCCGGACCTAGCTGTCTAGAGAGCAGTTCCAGAGAGCATTTTGGTCTGGACTCATGCTCATTAGTCCAGAGGTTAGGGTCTGGACATGTGTCCGGAGGTCCGAAAACCCTGTTTCGATGTATATGTGAAGGTCCGGACGCTAACTATGGTCCGGACCACTACTGTAGCGAGCATCCGGACCTACGCAGAGTTGGGGAAAACGGCTATTTTCTTTCCCTCTCTATATATGCTTGGTGGCTGCCCTTGGCTTGTTGCTGAGCACCCTAGGGCCTTTGTGGCTTGTGTTGGTGTGCTTGGGAAGCCCTCTAACTCACATACACTTGATAGTGATCATCCGATTGTGTGAGAGAGCGATTCTAGTGGATTGCATTGCGAGTTTGCATCGAGTGGCATTAGGTGATCGTGTTGCAAGCCGGTGGTGCTTGTTACTCTTGGAGGTTGCCACCTCCTAGATGGCTTGGTGGTTCTGGCTCCGTCAAAGTCCGCAAGAAGATTGTGCGGCGCTCCAGAGAAGTGCTTTGTGAGGGGTATTGTGCTCGCCCCGCGGGAGATCGCGAAGAGCAACTCTAGTTGAGCGTGTCATTGAGCTACCCTCACTTGTGGTAGATTCTTGCAGCGCCCCAGTTAGTGGGCTAGGCTTGTGAACGCCTATTAGCCGCCGAATCACCAAGTGAGTGGTCGACACAACAGGGACTAGCTTGGCGGCGACCAAGTGAACCTCGGGAGAAAAATCACCGTGTCAACCTTGTACATCTTCTCGATAGTTTGCATTCTCCAAATCACTAGCTTGTATTTACTTATTCTTACTTGTGCTAGTGGTTAGTTGTTTCTCTTGTAACTAGTTAGCTTGTGTAGCTTAACTAGTTGCCTTCTAGCTTGTGTAGCATAGAAGTAGCTCTTGAGTGGCTAATTGGCTTGTGTAGCCTTGTTAGTCACATTGCTTAGTTTGTGTAGCTAAGTAAGTTGAGCTCTCTAGTTGGCTTGTGTAGTCTTGCTAGAGAGCATTGCTAGTGAGCTTAGGTGCTTTGTGCTTTGCTTACTAGTATGTGTAGGAGCTCCCTTTGTGCTTAGAGTACTAGTTGCTTAGGTTTGTGTGACCTTGCAACCTAGACTTATTTAGGTGAGCTTCCTAGATTGGCACCTTAGTAAGCCCAATTAGTATACTTTGCTAGGTGCTAGAGTAATAGATAGAGGGGTGTAGTCTTGGCTAGACCGATAGTTTTAATTCCGCATTTGATTCGGTTAGCTGGAGCGTTTAAGTGTTAGAAAGACTATTCACCCCCCTCTAGTCCGCCATCTCGACCCTACAAGTGGTATCAAAGCTTGGTCTCTTATTTGTGGTCTTTACCGACCCGAGAGGATGGCGACTTATGGGCTAGATGTTGAGTGTCCAGACATTTTTGATGGCACACACGTTGCACGGTGGAGAAATTGGTTGACATGCAACTTTAAGTTTATTTCTCCCCAATTGTGGTGTATCGTAGATGTGAGACTCTCTTGTGCAATTGAGAGAGAGGATGCAACTCAAGCACAAAAGAAGTGCCTACATCCCGATTGCCAATCTACTAACATTCTCTACCATTCTATGAAAGATAAGATCTTTGGTGAGATTATGGACATGGAGAGCGCTCATGAGATTTGGACCTACCTCATTGAAAAATATGAGACGGTTCCAAACATTGATGATGATGTGTCCAAGTTAGTGGCACATGAGAGTGTTGAGCATAACCACAACTCGGTGGTTGTGGAAGATTGCTCCACCTCATGTTCAAGTGATGAGGAAGATGATCTATCTATCAAGAGATCACTTGACAAGGAGTATGAAGGCCCAACATCAAGTGTTGCAATTGATGATGCTACTCCAAGAACACTTTATGATGATGATGATGATGATGATGATGCATGCTCGGGCTATGAGAGTGATGCCTCCACAAGCTCTTCTACCTCATCACATTGATTCATGTCACATGGTGACACTAAGGTATCAATTGGCAATGTGATTGTAGATTGTGATGACCCTAACTTTGAGCTTGTGTGCAAACTCTCAAAGGCTTTAGAAAGTGAGTTAAAGAAAACAAAGAAACTAAAAGATGAAAACTCACTTCTAAAGAACTCATGTGAAGAACATAAGCACTTACTTGATGTTATTAAATCTTCACATGAAGAACTAAAACTTGATCATGAGGAGCTTCGTGTGTCTCATGAGGATTTAGTTCACAAACATGGTTCTCTTATTAATGAATTGCTAAATCTTAAAAATAAAGAGAGCTCATCACTTGGGTCAAATGATCAATCACATGTTGTTGCTAACCCTTGTGATGTAGGAAAGAAGTATGTATCCACCTCTTGTGATGATTTACTTGATATGCCATGTTCTTCACATATAGATGCTTGTTCTACTTCTATGTCTTGTGAGACTAACCTTTTGAAGGAGAACAATGAGCTCAAAATTGAATTGAAGAATATGAGAAACAAGCTAGAGAGGTTCTACAACTCCAAAGTCACCTTTGAGCATATGTTGACAAACAAGAGAAGCTATGGTGACAAGAGTGGAATTGATTTCCACAAGAGCAAGGGCAAGAAAGAGAAGAAGCAAGAACAAAAGAAGCTATCTCATTTCATGTGCTTCAAGTGCCATGTGATGGGACATCTTGCAAATGCTTGCCCAACCAAGAATGCTCAAGCTAAACCACAAGTCAAGCCCCAAGTACAATACAAGATCAACCATCAAGATGGTGATTCGGGGATGACAAAGAAGAATAAGACAAGAAGAGGTGGCAAAGCTAGAGCAAGACATCCAACTCCTATCCATGATGCCAACAAGATGATGATGAGAAAAGATCAAGAGAACATTCATTTGGCTCACATCAAGTGCTTCAAGTGTGAAGATATGGACACTTTGCCTCGAAGTGTCCTACCAAGCTTGAGATGAAGATTCAAGCAAAAGAGAAGAGGCAAGACAATGAGAAGCACAACATGAGCAAGGAAGAAAAGGCTCAAGCAAAGAGAGTGTGCTACTCATGTCGGGAAAGGGGACACATGGCCCATTCATGTCCCCTAGGTATGACTTCTAAGCCTATTTCAATTGATGATGATCATATGCTTAGAAAGGATGGTAGTGGTAACTCTATGGTTGCTATTGCAAAACATCTCGCTGTCCATACTAAGGCATTGCCTAAGTATGTTGCACCTAACTTGAGAGGACCCAAACTAGTTTGGGTACCATCAACAAGTGGATGAATGTGTATAGGTACCATGGGAATTGGAGGCTTGATTCAATTGATTGCATATAGTTCATCACATGATTGAATCAAGTAATGAAGATTAATACTATCCTTATCCCAATGCCAAGTCAAAAGATGAAGTCCAAATGCTACAACATACAAGTGCATGATCAAGTTGTGGTGGTTCATTGGATTAATAGAAGGCTTGCAAATATTCTAGTTGAAGCTTGCTAATGGATTGATCATGGTCTACTAAGGTCTATCTCTTGTTGATCAAGTTCATTTGGGTGTGTATAAGTCATTTGAATTGGACATATACATAGTGCATATGAGTTGATTGAATTGGATATATATGTGCACTAGTTGCTTGCTATTTGGATGGTTTAATGCTTAGTGATCAAATTGAGTTGATTTGAATGGATATGATCTAGAGACTACTCTTAGTAAGTGGATTGAATGAATATATGTCTCTTGAAAGTGTTCAAATAAGTTGATGTCAAGTTTGATTCAAATTGAAGAAGCATAGCTCAATTTGTCAACTCTTGACAATATTCAAAATCTGAGCTAGCTGTGATCATAGCCATGTTTGAGAGTTCAAATCTATTTGGATTGGCTTGAAATTTGGTAGGCATGCTCTACACTTATGGTAGTAGTTGCTGTGAAAGTTTCATGATTAGTGAATAAGGGATACTTCGGTTTTGGAGTGGATCTTGTCAACACATGTGCAGCAGTTTTCAGCATGTACCTATGTGGGAAGATGTCAAATCTGGTAGCAATATATAAGTCCAATAAAGCTCAAATTTTTATGGCTGCTAGATGACTTAGTAAAGCACATCTCCACCAAATTTCATGGTAATTTGATATGTACTTTGGGATTTATGATATATTCTTTGAAGAGTGCAAAATCTGCCAGAAAAGTGACAAACATTGGATTAATCAAGAGTCACTAAGATTGAAAGGGCCTCAAGTTGGAATCATGCTTATAAATGATTGAGGTACCTATGTTAAGCATTGAGTACAAGGCCATTTGATTGTGGATTATACTTGGCACATATTTAGTACTCAAGATGAAGATCAATCAAACAAAGTCATTTAGAGTGAATATCAAGGATGATTCTTAGAGAAAGGTCACTTCTCCCTTTTGTAGAGGCTTGCCGCCTTTTGTAGCTAAACCAATAACATGACTTGAAAGGCTAACATGGAAGTGGTGATCTAGGAATCATTTGGAGATGCTTAGTTGAGGCTATCAATAGGATTGATCAAGAAGAAAGCAAACAACACCCAAAAGAGAGAGATTCATGTTCTTTCAAGTGATATCATGATTTACAAGTGGTACATCATTTGGTATTCTCTCATGCAAGCAAAGATCAAGAAAGTGAACTTGATCATTAGTGGGACTCAAATCATATGGGTGAAGATTACAATTCCAAGTGGTATTCATTGGTCTTCACCATGGTCTTAATGGACTTCACATTGCTAATTGGAGATGAAATCTATATGACTATCCTCTACTCCAACATAGCAAAGGTGAAATTGTTTGACATATGCATACATTATTGCTTAGGACATGTTTAGTGCATATAGTCATACATAGTGATCATTCATTGAAAATCAAATGAATTTTATGCTTATAGCCTACCACTATAGCTTGATTGAGTTGTTTGATTTAGTGGTAGTATATGAGTTTGTTCATGAGCTAGTAAACCCAAGTACTTGATCTATTCATGGATTGTATAAGTGACAAGTACAACCTCTATAAGATAACCGCTTAATACGTGTGAACAAGCTTAGAGAGGGTTTAAACCGGACTTGAAAGCTTATGCTATTTATATTAGTTCAAGTCCAACATAGAAGCTCATGAAGATAATGAATCTAATTCAAGCACAAGACAACAATGCAAATGGATATCAAGATGCAACTTACAAGTGGTATCTAGACTTATGCTAATCTTTCAAATAGTATCAACCTTCATATTGGTACTTGCAAAAGATGTCTAGTTCTAGCATACTTAAGATAGCCCACATGTGTTTAATTCAAGTAATTCTACAAGTGATAATCTCACAAGTGATATCCTACAAGTTAAAAGAGATCCTCAACCTTAAGTGATCAAATCATAGTTCTCTTACTTGCAAAGCTTATTTGGATGACAATTTCTTTGACCAAAAGGGAGTTTCCCTACTCATTGGTATAATGGTCAATGATCTTACACATAGAGTCATTTCAATACAAATGTGCTAGTGTCCATCAAAAAGTATCAACCATCTACCCTAGTGCAACCTTTGCATCAATAAAGAAGTGTTACCTTTTATGGAAATTGATGACAATGGGGAGAGATTAGTGCAAAGATATGAATATATATATTGGACATGCACTAAGGAAAGAGACATGGACATGGACAAGTGGAACAAGATCAAAGGATCAAAGTCTTGGACTAAGAGATGCACACAAGTAGGGGGAGAAAGCTCATGAACTTGGTTGATTGCATTTGATATGTGCATATATTCATGTGCTTGCTTGCATATTGCATAAGTATTATCTTTATATGCATGCTTGTGTGGTGTATGCTAGTTATAGGATTTACATGATGACTTGATAAACTAGCATGCATATGTTGGTAAGCTAGATAGTTGATCTAATAAGTGGTATCTAGAAACCTTGCTTATAATGTTGATCTCACAGGGTTTCTAGTGTTTTTGTGCTATCTAGCTAACCATGGTGGTGCTAAGGATGAACTTCAAGTGGAACTACAATGAGTATCTTCAAAGGTTTATCCTATAACCCTTAGCATCACTTAGTAGTGCTAGCACTCCCAAAACTCCTATTTATGCATGTGTGCAAGGCTTAAACCAAATCTTATTGAGCACACATGTAGGGGGAGCTATCACTACCAAGTCAGATCTTGTGACATTTATCCAAATCTTGTTATAGAGCTTAAATGTTGGATAAATGGTATAATGTCCAAAAATGATCTTAAATTACATATCTTTGTAGAGTTGTCATCAATTACCAAAAAGGGGGAGATTGAGAGTTCCTATGTAATTTTGGTAATTGAGTGACAACCTAGGTGAACTAATATGTGTTTAAGTGATATATACACAGGAGATTAGTTCACATGTGATTGTGTGATGAAGGAGCTTATTGCATATGAGACATGACATGGAGTCATGTGACCAAGGTGGAGAAGATCAAGATGAGGCTTGGCTGGATGGACCCGTTGCAAGTGTGAAGGGCAAGTGAGTGATGCTTGGCGCCGATGGACCGATGCAACGGTGAAGAACAAGTGAGGTCAAGGTCGATGAATCAATACGGTCACGTGATGATATGAAGTGGATCATATCATTTGACAACTGGTTGGTGCATGTGTTGCATCAACATTGGAGAAGGAGATGGAATGGAATGCGCAAGGCAAAGGTATAACCTATAGGGCATTTCATTTCACCGGTCATAGGTGTGTAGAGAAGTTTATGACGGGGTTTAGGATAGATAGCCGTACTATCAAGAGGAGCAAATGAAGGACCGAGAACGGCGACCAGAGGGGGGGGTGAATGGGAGCCTCAAATTTCTCTCGAAATGTTCGGGCCCCTCTTCCCAAAAACCAAACCCAGTTGCTAGGTGCTCACCGGCAGTGGAGGAAAATAACCGAAAACCCCAAAACACTGGTTCTCAACCCCTAGGGAAAAGAGGTAAGAACCTAGGCAAAATAGGAGAAAACAGCAACCAACAGTGGCTCCGGACTACCTCAGTCAAGACCACCAGACCAATGGAAGTGGTCCGGTGCCTTTAGTCCGGTGCACACCAAAGCACCTCTGGACTAGTCCGACGCCCTCTTTTGAAAGTCCGGTGCTCACACAGAGAACAACCAGTGAGAGCCTAGGCTCCGGACAACTAGTCCGACGCTCACCGTCGGACTATGGAAAGTAGTCCGGTGCTTACACTCGCCACCGAGCAAAAACCACAGCAAGCACCCTACCTCCGGACTCTGGTCCGATGCTTACCGTCGGACTAATGTGCCCGGTCTGACGCATAGAGCAGACTCCAGGACAGAGCCACCGGACCAATGGACAATGGTCTGGAGCTCAAAACAGAGAGGTCCGGAGGGTGGTCCGACACCCTTTACTGCTTGACGCGTAGGTGGTCAAGACCACTGGACCACTTGCAATGGTCCGGAGCTTAGGGCAAAGTGGTCCGACGCACACAGAAAGAAAACTGTTCCCCGCGAAAACGAACTTCTCTCCGCCAAATCTTCCCAAAACTCAACCAAATGATCACCAACTGCGACCAAACTTTGTAGGCATGATCCTAGTGCAGTTGGGGAGCTATCCCGAAGAAATCATCGCTCAATTTGGAGAGGATAAACGGGAACACTCAGATTTGCGGGAGAAGAGAGCAAAACGAAGAATGCCACAAAGAAATCGCCCAATCTACGCACTCATGAGGTTTGAGGAGAATTCCTTCGGTTTAAAGAAGCTCCTCACGATTGCAAACAACTTGGTTCAAGAGATTTTTGCAAAGCTACTCTCAACAAAGAGAAATCATCTCGGGAAAAAGAGAGAGCAAAAGCAAAACGGGAAGAACACAAGCAAACCGGGGACACAATCACAAAATCGAAGCCACCATGGCTTACGGAGGTTACGGCCTCCGATTCCTCGCAACAATCACAAGTTCTTACAAAGGTTGGTAGAAACAACCTAGGGATCTCATGAACTAGAAAGAGAGAGAAAGAGGGAAAGTGATTAGGGTTCAAGAGATGGGATGAGGGATACTCCTTCACCCCCTACTTATCGGGCTTTGGCTATTTCCCAAAGACCCCCCTAGATACATTGAGTGAACTATCTAGCCTAAGCATTGCAGTCCAAGCTTCGGAAAATATCTCCCGCATTTTGAATGGACGGCCCCGCTTCCTGCCGGGAGTTGCCGTCGCCTCGACGCAACCTCCAGGATTCCGCCATGTGCCAACCCCGCTTCCTCGGAAGCTTCACCTAGGTTTTGAGGCCCAAACCCAGGAAGCCTGCCACCGGTAGCTTTGGGCTCAACTACAAAACCCCGAGTTTTGAGGCCCAAACTCGGAAACCGTCCTCGGATGGTTTTTGAGGCCCAAACCACGAAACCACTCGACTCGAGCCACCTTGTCATCGCCCAGTCGGACTCCGAGTCCCCTGAGCCTCCGCTCGACTCGCGCGTCCACCATCTTGACTTGGTTAACTCGGTCTACCTCCATGTCTTTTCGCACTCGCCGGTGCCAAGTACTAGCCACCACAGCTAGTCCGCCGGCGCCCATGGTCCCTCAGTCCGAGCCCCGCTTCCGCCCTTCACCGCTCTCAGTCCATCGGCACGACAAGCCTCTACTCGACCTTCTACACGCCATTGACCACTGTCACTAGGCATAGCACCTGCACACCACAAGCCGATAGACAAGCACACATTTCTGCTTTCGCAGAGGTTAGGGTAAGCCACTCAAAACTGAAACACTCACGTGTTGGACAATCACTCATCATCAAAGCTGAACATACATGGGTACTTATCCACCATGTATTCGCAATCTCCCCCTTGATGAGTGCATTGTCAACACAAGTGCATTTCAGATTTGAGCCACAAGGTAAAGCTCTCCAACTGACCAAAAAGCTACCAAAGCCAAAACAGGGTCACTTGAGAGAAGCAAACACGATACCAATTAAGAAGAGAGGCAAAAACAATACCAATTTAAAAGCATCCTTCAAAACACCTCATGACAAAGCCACTTACTAATGCCTAACAAAAGCATGTGGGCAATACAAAGCTAGCCCTCAAGAAGAGGCAGAAACGGGCTCAACACCGTTAGCAAGTCCAAGCTACCAATCACAAACTCTCAAAGCTCAAAAAACCAATTTAAGCACTAAGGGAGCTCAAAAGATACCAATTGAAACCATTTATGTCCCTTAATGCTCAAGAAACAATCAAAACCTGTCGGAGCCAACAAAGCAAGTTAGACACTCCAGAAGAGGCAAAGGCTCAACACATCTAGCAAAAGCTCCCCCTGAGCAAGATACCAATTGGAAAACTAAGAGAAGCACTCTCCAGATCCAAGAAGGGGTGAAAAGAGCCAAATCAAAAAGATACCAATTAAGCTCAAAAAGCACCTTTGCTCCCCATTGGAAGTAGATGGCTGAAAAATGGAATGAAATGCACATCTCTCCCCCTTGTTGACACATGTAGCTCATCAAACATCAATAACTCAAGATCTGGTGACAAATGCCATGAAGTGCAAAATGAGTGCAAAAAGCTTCATACTTAGAGCTAAGACAATGAATAGATGCTCTAAGTGATGTGATCTTGTGAGAATAGGAAAAGCTCTATGTGCCCAACAAAGACTCAAGTTGAGCTGAAGATCACTTTAGAAGCCATTTTAGAGAGCATATCATGTGAGAGCAAAGAAAGGGTATCACCTCCTAGAGACAGCTAGACATGGTAAACAAGATAGGATCTATCTCAAAGCAAACTCATGTATAGCAAGTAAAACTATCCCTTAGCAAAGTTCATACAACAAGCCAATGACCCAACTGAATGATTTTTCCAAATTTCAGAGTTTTGCAGCCAATTTTCAGTTTTAGGCACATTTAAGTTGTATGCGAGTGGTTGTCTGCAAAGTGATGCCACTGCTTACCAACCAGGCGAAGTCAAAGGACTTGACACACCGGTTTTGGTCATACACAACACCACTCAAGTATCGACCCATATGGGAAGCAGTCTCGAACACACGGTGAAGTGCTCACAATGCAGACCCAACTCGATCTTTCCAATTCACAAAACAGAGAGCAATTTCATTTTAGATATTAATCATGGTGCTCAAAGGTAGTGAATGAAACAAAGAAGAGCCATAGTTACAAGCTATATACAAGGCAGCCAAGAAGGATTTTCAAAAGCCTACACATGCTAGTGCCATTTCAGAGGTAACATGGGAATTTAAATTTAGTTTTAAAGCTTTTCTAACTTAGCTCTATTTCATATCATGTAGATCAAAAGGAGTCTAAGTTAGGCAACACCATAGACACATAAAGAACCTCAAATAGAGCATAGATTCATTATATTGTCTATAGATATGAAGCTTAAAATGAACTATGTCACAAATGCAAATGAGATGCAAAATGCAATGACACTACTAATCACTAACAAGACACCAAAATAGAAGAAGGACAAAGAAAAGACTAAAAGAAACAAAAGGAACTTATGATACACAAAACTTTCCTCCTCTAAAAAGCAAAGCAAACACCCAACTCACCCCGAAGGCGAGAAAACACAACTTGATCACGCAAGCTGGTTTTGGGTCTCGACATGCCGGAGGTCAATGTCGCCCTTCTCGTAGTGATCACGCAAAAAGTGAAAGCGGACCTCAATGTGCTTGGTCTTCGAATGAAGCACGGGATTTTTAGCCACACTAATTGCACTCGTGCTATCACAAAGCAGAGGCACCTTAGTAAGCTCAAGACCAAAATCTCTCAAAGTGGCAATCATCCAAAGAAACTGAGAGCAACAACTAGCCACGACAACGTACTCAGCTTCGCACATCGACTGTGCCACGCTAGATTGCTTGCAAGAAGACCAAGAAACCAAAGAAGACCTGAGAAACTAGCAAGTCCCAGAAGTGGACTTCCGATAAAGTCGGCAACCGGCAAAGTCGGCGTCAGAATAACCACAAAGCACAAGAGAGGAAGAGGTGGAGAACCAAAGACCAAATTCAGGAGTGAAGCACAAGTACCTCATGATGCGTTTCACCGCCTGCTTGTGCGAAGTCCGTAGGGACACCTGAAAGCGAGCACACAGGCAGATGGCGAACTAAATGTTCGGCCGGGTCGCCGTCAGGTACAGAAGCGACCCGATCATGCTGCGGTACTCCGTCTGGTCTACCGCCTCTCCTTCCTCGTCCGCATCCAAGGCAGTCATAGTCGACATGGGCATCGAAAGAGGCTTTGCCTCACCCATGTCAAACTTCTTCAAGATATCCTTTGTGTACTTGCCTTGGTGCACAAACGTCCCTTCCCGGGTTTGCTTGATTTGCAACCCGAGAAAGAAAGTCAACTCTCCCATCATGCTTATCTCAAATTCCCTGCTCATAAGATCTGCAAACTTGGCAACAAGAGCATGAGAAGAACCACCAAAGATGATATCATCCACGTATATTTGGACAAGGAGAGTGTCTTTGCCTTGCTTGAGGAGAAACAATGTTTTATCTACCGATCCCATTTTAAAGCCCTTAGCAAGCAAAAAGGTTTTTAGCCTATCATACCATGCTCTAGGTGCTTGTTTCAAACCATACAAAGCTTTGTGAAGTTTAAAAACATGGTTTGGAAACTTGGGATTTTCAAAACCGGGAGGTTGTTTAACATAAACTTCCTCCTCTATGTAGCCGTTTAAGAAAGCACTTTTAACGTCCATTTGAAAAAGTTTAAACCCTTAGAAGCCGCAAAAGCTAGAAGGATTCTAATGGCTTCTAAGCGAGCTACGGGAGCAAAGGTTTCCTCATAGTCTATTCCCTCCTTTTGACAAAAGCCTTGAGCTACCAGCCTAGCCTTGTTGCGCACTACCATCCCATCTTCACTTTGTTTATTTTTGAAAACCCATTTGGTACCTATGGGGTGGCAACTAGGTGGAGGAATTAAGACCCAAACGCGGTTTCGCTCAAAGTTTTCTAACTCCTCATGCATGGCATTAACCCAATCCGGATCCGTCAAAGCGTGTCCAACATCTCGGGGCTCAAAAGAAGCGACAAAAGCCGAATGAGCAAAGTGAGAGATATAGGACCTGGATCACGTGACTCAACGGTCGATGTCGCCGATGATGTTCTCTGGTGGGTGCTTCCACTGGATGTGGCGGGGAGCCTACCTGGACGAAGTGGCCTCCCCCTCGACAGTAGCTAGAGCTCCCTCAGGTGCAACGGGCACCGACTGAGGAAGCTGCTCGAACGGCCCCCATGTAGAGGAAGTAGATGGATCGGGACCGTGAGCCGAAGTGGACGTCGCAGGGTCGACGGGGGCAGCCAGTAGAGTCGGCTCGGGATCACCCAATCGGCGTCATCCTGCTCCTCCTCCACAAAGATGCTAGTGTTCACCTCATCATCACCTGCAAGTTTAAAAGCAGTGGAAACACAGGGCATAGTTTCATCGAAGGTAATCTCACAAGTCTCCATCACTCGGTTGGTTTCAATGTTAAGTGCACGATAAGCACGAGAGTGAGTAGAATAACCAAGAAAGATACCGTCAGAAGACCATGATTAAAATTTATCCAACTTACCGCCCTTTTTGAGGATGAAGCACCTGCACCCAAACACCCGTAGGTGACTTACCTTGGGTGGTCTCCCAAATCGCAACTCATAAGAAGTCTTCTTCTTGAAAGCTCGGAGGAAAATGCGATTGGAAACATAGCAAGCAGAACTGAATGCCTCGGCCCAATACCGCCTAGGAGTCATATGCTCATCGAGCATCGTCCTAGCCATCTCAACAAGGGCCCGATTCTTGCGCTCAACAACACCGTTCTGCTGGGGAGTGTCAGGTGAGGAAAACTGGTGATCGAGACCCAAAGAAGAACAAAGAGTTGCAAAGTGAGCATTCTGTGCCATTGTCACTGCGGATAACTCTCATGGCATTCTTAGGTAGCTCATTTTGCAATCTCAAAATCAGATCTCGAACAAGTGGAAAAGCCTCATCCTTACTCTCCAAAAAGAACACCCATGAGTACCTCGGGTAGTCATCAACGACTACAACAACATACCACTTCCCTCCTTCTGACCTGACCCGAGCTGGACCAACTGTGTCCATGTGTAAGAGCTCGCCGGGTCGAGTGGTCATGATCTCAGTCATAGGAGGATGGGAAGCAGCAACCATCTTGCCATGCCTGCAAGGATGGCAAACCAAATCCTTCTCGAACTTTAGCTTTGGCAATCCTTGGATAAGGTCCATTGAGCTAAGCCTTGCAAGCAAGTCAAAACTCAAATGTCCCAATCTCCTATGCCACTTCCAAAGCTCGGAAGAAGAACCGGCAAGACAACGAGAAGGTCCGGAAGAGATAGAAAAATCTGCACGAAAAACCTTCCCGAAGGGTAAAATCCGGCAAACAAACTCACCACGAGAGTCCAAAATCCGAGACAAGTTTGGCTTAAAGCTCACTTCAAAACCGTCTTCAAGGAGTTGCGAAACCGAGAGAAGATTAAAATGCAAATTCGCAACCAAGGCAACATCCTTGAGGACAAAAGACGAATTGACTCGGATGGACCCCCGGGAGACAACCTTACATTTACTCTTGTCCAAGAATGTAATGTATTCGGTGTGGCGCATGGGGTCGAGGTTGGAGAACCACTTGGCACTTCCAGTCATATGGCGTGAACATCTTGAATCCACAAGCCAAGTCACCTCTAGTCCTCCTTGCTACATCAATAAAAAGACATAGGGTGAGCAAATGGACCAACACTGGGGTTAGTAAACTGTGAAGGATACCAGTGTTGTCCCACTTGCCCAAAGAATGGGTTAGGAGAAAAGGCAAACATCTCCTGCCCCACAGAGGGATAGCGATCACCACGATAGGGAAAACGTGGTCCACTAAAGAAGGGTGGAGTAAAGCCACCGCCATGAGGCCCGTAGTTGTATGGGTCACGACTGGTACCCCGCCGGGCACGACCACCACGTGGTCTCGCCTCCTGAGGCCTAACACCTTGAGGCATTGTACCTCTAGGCCTAGTAGTGCGCCTCCGAACTTCCGGTTCACGCACACCAACTCGTGGGTGGTACATGTCCCGGTTTTTCATCTCAACCTTCCTCTGATCATCTCTCTTCCTCCTAAAGCAAAACTCAGCCAAGTGCCCATCCCGCTCACAATACTCACAATGGTACCTCACCACACTCTTGGTAGGCACTCTCTTGTTGGGTTGGGTGGCTCTAGCTTTCTTAGGAAGGGGATCACTAGAGATGTCTGGCAGTGTGTCAAGTGGGTTGTGAAGATGGTTCGGTTTTGCAATCCACACTTGCTTCTGTGGAGTGGTTTTGGGTGGCTCTTCAAACACACCATCTCTCACAGGAAACTCAGAGGGGTTGGTAGGATTAGGTGGAGTGATCTTGGTAAGCTTGGGAGTTGTGGTGGGTTTCTCATTCTTGCTCAAACCACTGCACTCACCGATCTTACCGAACATGCAATCGTCCTTCCCACCTATAGCAAAGCCTACTCCCGTGCTGCCAGCCCTTTTGCATTGGCTAAGCATCATCCCCAACTGCGGCTCTCGGCAAGACACCCAGCTCAAGATGGACCGAAGGTATGTGTTTTCTTCCTCGGTACGCATCTTGTCTTGTCTGCACGACGTGATCTCAAGCTCCAAAGCCTCAAAGCGATCCGACTCTCTAGTGCTATCTGACCTGACCTTCTCTAATACATCAATCTTAGCATCCTTCTATGCAACCTCAGAATGCAAGCCTAAGCAAGACTTGCACGCACCAAGTAAGATAGGACTATCCTTCAGCTCACTGACCTCCTCAAGTAGAGTGCCATACTTGTCCTGGAGAGTGACAAGATCAGACATGTGAATGGCGCAAGCATCACACTCTACCTCCTCGGTAACCACCACTGACGCCTTAGCAAAATCTAGCTCATGAAGCGCGCTAAGGTACTTCACCTTAAAGTCGTTCCTCTCGACAGCAGCACGCTTGAGCAACGCATCTTGACTCATCAAGGTGTCGTTCAGAGACTCAATCTCAAGAGAGAGGGATTCGACGGTGGGTGGTACCTCGGGTGTGTTGGAGTCGTAGTCGTAGTTGGGGCCATCCTTACGCTTCCCGACCTTGCCTTCTTCAATTGCTATGGTGCAAAAGCCACCGTGCTTGGCGTCGGCATAGAAGCATAGGCCGTTGAGCTTGTCCTCAACCTTTCCCTTGGACTCATCATCGCTCAAAGAAGCACCTCCGTCGGAGGAGGCATCAATGTCACTAAGGGAGGCGAGGAAGGCTCTGTGCTTGGCCTTCACCTTATCGATCACCTTCTTGGAGGACCTTCTGTGATAGGCACCCTTGGGCTTGTGCTTGTCCTCGAAGTGGTGCTCGCACTTGTCCTTGCGCTTGGTGAAGTCGCCTGCAGCTTTCTTGGGACAGTTTGCGATGAAGTGATCCTCATCACCGCAACGATAGCACCCCTTGGCTGAGCCACCACGCCGACGGTTCAAACGGTTGTTGTGAAACCGTGAGAACTTGGTGATGACCAAAGCCAGCTCATCATCTCCAAGAGCCTCCACATGCTCCTCTGTCACAGAAATCAAAGACAAAGCAAACAAGGAGTGTGAAGGAACAGAGGAGGAAGAAGACGTACCGCCAGGGCCAGAAACCAACGCCATAGAAGGTTTCGATGGGTTTTCAAGCTTGGCCCAGGTCTGGTAGTCAATCTCTGAAGACTTGAGCTTGCTGAACAGCTCGTCCACGGTCAGGGCATCATAGCCCAGTGACTCCTGGATGGCAGCCACCTTCATCTCCCACACCTTCCGATCAAGAGCATGCAAAAGCTTGATAGCCATCTCATGATCATCATAAGGCAAGTTGGCTCGATTAGCACGCATCTTGTTGACGATAGATTGGAAGCGAGTGAACATCCCATCAATAGATTCGCTGGCCAACTGAGCAAAGTTCTCGTACTCTCTACGGTACATGTCAAAGAGTCTTGACTTGATATGAGGGTTGCCCTCATGATATCTCAATAGTGTTTGCCAGATCTCCCATGCCGTAGTGAGACTTGAAACCCGCTCAAACTCCGGAAGAGACAGACAAGAGAAGAGAATGCTACGGGCTCTTGCATTAGATGCATGCTGTGTAACCTAGGCATCGGTGATCTGAGCCTCAAGAACCACAAAGTTCTCATTCTCACAAATCTCCCAAAACTTCGTATCAAGCCCTTGGAGGTAAGAGGACATGTGCACCTTCCAATAGGCAAAGTTTGTTGCATCAAAGTAAGGAGGTTTACCAGCACCTCGCTCCATGTCGCCTTCGTGGATCAAGAACTGTGTAAGGTGGATTGATCCTTAACCGGCTCTGATACCAATTGAAGGACCGAGAACGACGACCAGAGGGGGGTGAATGGGAGCCTCAAATTTCTCTCGAAATGTTCGAGCCACTCTTCCCAAAAACCAAACCCAGTTGCTAGGTGCTCAACCGACAGTGGAGGAAAATCACCGGAAACCCCAAAACATTGGTTCTCAACCCCTAGGGAAAAGAGGCAAGAACCTAGGCAAAATAGGAGAAAACAACAACCAACAGAGGCTCCAGACTACCTCAGTCAAGACCACCGAACCAATGGAAGTGGTCCGGTGCCTTTAGTCCGGTGCACACCAAAGCACCTCCGGACTAGTCCGGCGCCCTCTTTCGAAAGTCCGGTGCTCACACAAAGAACAACCAGTGAGAGCCTAGGCTCCGGACAACTAGTCCAACGCTCACCGTCGGACTATGGAAAGTAGTCTGGTGCTTACAGTCGCTACCGAGCAAAAAACACAGCAAGCACCCTACCTCCGGACTCTGGTCCGATGCTTACCGTCGGACTAATGTGCCTGGTCCGACGCGTAGAGCAGCCTCCAAGACAGAGCCACCGAACCAATGGACAATGGTTCGGAGCTCAAAACAGAGAGGTTCGGAGGGTGGTCCGACGCCCTTTACTGCTTGACGCATAGCTGGTCAAGACCACCGGACCACTTGCAATGGTCCGGAGCTTAGGGCAAAGTGGTCCGACGCACAGAGAAAGAAAACTATTCCCCGCGAAAACGAACTTCTCTCCACCAAATCTTCCCAAAACTCAACCAATTGATCACCAACTACAACCAAATTTTGTAGGCATGATCCTAGTGCAGTTGGGGAGCTATCCCGAAGAAATCATCGCTCAATTTGGAGAGGATAAACGGGAACACTCGGATTTGGGGGAGAAGAGAGCAAAACGAAGAACGCCACAAAGAAATCGCCCGATCTACGCACTCATGAGGTTTGAGGAGAATTCCTTCAGTGCAAAGAAGCTCCTCATGATTGCAAACAACTTGGTTTAAGAGGTTTTTGCAAAGCTACTCTCAACAAAGAGAAATCATCTCGGGAAAAAGAGAGAGTAAAAACAAAACAGGAAGAACACAAGCAAACCGGGGACACAATCACAAAATCGAAGCCACCATGGCTTACGGAGGTCACGGCCTCCGATTCCTCGCAACAATCACAAGTTCTTATAAAAGTTGGTAGAAACAACCTAGGGATCTCATGGAGTAGAAAGAGAGAGAAAGGGGGCAAGTGATTAGGGTTCAAGAGATGGGATGAGGGATACCCCTTCACCCCCTACTTATCGGGCTTTGGCTATTTCCCAAAGACCCCCCTAGATACATTGATTGAACTACCTAGCCTAAGCATTGCAGTCCAAGCTCCAAAAAATATCTCCCGCATTTTGAATGGACTGCCCCGCTTCCTGCCGGGAGTTATTGTCGCCTCGACGCAACCTCCAGGATTCCGCCACGTGCCATCCCCGCTTCCTCGGAAGCTCCGCCTAGGTTTTGAGGCCCCAACCCAGGAAACCCGCCACCGGTAGCGTTGGGCTCAACTACCGAAACCAGAGTTTTGAGGCCCAAACTCGGAAACCGTCCTCGGCTAGTTTTGAGGCCCAAACCACCAAACCACTCGACTCGAGCCACCTTGTCTTCGCCCAGTCGGACTCCGAGTCCCCTGAGCCTCCGCTCGACTCGCGAGTCCACCGTCTTGACTTGGTCAACTCGGTCTACCTCCATGTCTTTTCGCACTCGCTGGTGCCAAGTACTAGCCACCACAGCTAGTCCGCCGGCGCCCATGGTCCCTCAGTCCGAGCCCCACTTCCGCCCTTCACCGCTCTCGGTCCATCGGCACGGCAAGCCTCTACTCGACCTTCTCCACGTCATTGACCACTGTCACTAGGCATAGCACCTGCACACCACAAGCCGATAGACAAGCATACATTTCTGCTTTCGCAGAGGTTAGGGTAAGCCACTCAAAACTGAAACACTCACGTGTTGGACGAGCACTCATCATCAAAGTTGAACATACATGGGTACTTATCCACCATGTGTTCGCAGCAAACTTGTTTGCATATCGGTTATCTAGTGCCACTTGAGCGATCTAACTTTGCGATGCATTAGGATCGAGTGGCGTGGTGAGAGCAAGTGAAAATCCTTTGAAAATGATTGTGAAAATGCTAACACACATGCACATGGTGATGTACACTTGGTGGTGTTGGCACATTTGCAAAGGAGAAGGTGTTGGAGTTGAATTGAATCAACTCAGAGAAGAGAAAAATGTTTTTCGGTATGCTCTTAACACTCGAGTGGATCTTGGACTGAAATACTGCTTTGATTCATTGTGTAGGCCTCTGAGTTAGCTTTCCAAAAAGTCCAAGATCATCGAAATTGGAGTTCGGAGCTAAGAGATAGGGACGCTTTAGTGCGGACTGCGTAGGTCCGGACGCGGAAATTGGTCCGGACCGAGCACTGTAGCAGTCCGGACCTAGCTGTCCAGAGAATAGTTCCAGAGAGCATTTTGGTCCGGACTCATGCTCATTAGTCCAAAGGTTAGGGTCCGGACATGCATCCGGAGGTCCGAAAACCCTGTTTCGATGTATATGTGAAGGTCCGGACGCTAACTATGGTCCGGACCTCTACTGTAGCGAGCATCCGGACCTACGCAGAGTTGGGGAAAATGGCTAGTTTCTTTCCCTCTCTATATATGCTTGGTGGCTGCCCTTGGCTTGTTGCTGAGCACCCTAGGGCCTTTGTGGCTTGTGTTGGTGTGCTTGGGAAGCCCTCTAACTCACATACACTTGATAGTGATCATCCGATTGTGTGAGAGAGCGATTCTAGTGGATTGCATTGCGAGTTTGCATCGAGTGGCATTAGGTGATCGTGTTGCAAGCCGGTGGTGCTTGTTACTCTTGGAGGTTGCCACCTCCTAGATGGCTTGGTGGTTGTGGCTCCGTCGAAGCCCGCAAGAAGATTGTGCGGCGCTCCGGAGAAGTGCTTTCTGAGGGGTATTGTGCTCGCCCCGTAGGAGATCGCGAAGAGCAACTCTAGTTGAGCGTGTCATTGAGCTACCCTCACTTGTGGGTAGATTCTTGCAGCGCCCGAGTTAGTGGGATAGGCTTGTGAACACCTATTAGCCGCCGAATCACCAAGTGAGTGGTCGACACAACGGGGACTAGCTTGGCGGCGACCAAGTGAACCTCGGGAGAAAAATCACCGTGTCAACCTTGTACATCTTCTCGATGGTTTGCATTCTCCAAATCACTAGCTTGTATTTACTTATTCTTACTTGTGCTAGTGGTTAGTTGTTGCTCTTGTAACTAGTTAGCTTGTGTAGCTTAACTAGTTGCCTTCTAGCTTGTGTAGCATAGAAGTAGCTCTTGAGTGGCTAATTGGCTTGTGTAGCCTTGTTAGTCACATTGCTTAGTTTGTGTAGCTAAGTAAGTTGAGCTCTCTAGTTGGCTTGTGTAGTCTTGCTAGAGAGCATTGCTAGTGAGCTTAGGTGCTTTGTGCTTTGCTTACTAGTATGTGTAGGAGCTCCCTTTGTGCTTAGAGTACTAGTTGCTTATGTTTGTGTGACCTTGCAACCTAGACTTGTTTAGGTGAGCTTCCTATCTTGGCACCTTAGTAATCCCAATTAGTATACTTTGCTAGGTGCTAGAGTAATAGATAGAGGGGTGTAGTCTTGGCTAGACCGATAGTTTTAATTCCGCATTTGATTCGGTTAGCCGGAGCGTTTAAGTGTTAGAAAAGACTATTCACCCCCCTTAGTCCGCCATCTCGACTAAAGTTGGCAACGGGCACAAAAAAACCGCGTACCCGCGGGCACCCGACCCGGCGGGCAAGGATACGGGTGTGAATCTATCCCCGCGGGCACGGGTGCGGGTCCAAATTTGTGTCCAACGGATATAGCTAAATGGATAATAAAATAGCATGCCCGCACCCGCGAACCCGCTAAACCCGCACTGACATGTGGGGCCAGTTCACAAGAGATATATAAGATTCAGATGCTAGGGTTTACATCCCAAATTCTCTACGCCTCCCAGTCCCAATCCCAGGTCCCAGGCTCCCAGCCGCAGCACCTCCCACTCCCAGGTCCCAGCCGCCGCGCCTCCAACTCCCTCCCACCTGCCGACCTGCGCCGCCCCTTCCAGCAGCCCCTCCCACCTGCGCCGCCTCTCCCAGCCGTCCCTCAGCCCCTCCCAGCCGCCCATTCAGGCTCCCAGTCCGGTGCCGCAGCTCGCAGAGGCCAGAGGCGGAGAGGCCCGGTCGCACTCAGCTCCCTCCGGACGACCAGCCCTCCCGAAGAGGCCAAGACCAAGACCCCAACTTCCTGCCAGGGCTCGCACGGCCGGTCCGCTCACACGGGCACATGGCCACTCCGCTCACAGGTACAATGACGACCCCTGGAAGCTCCCAAGTGCAAACCTCTCGTGCAACTGCTGCAGTTGGTACTGAGGAGGACAAGGCCGTGGATGTTGTGCATGTATCAGAGGGGGAGAAGGACTCAGATGATGGTGGACGACCTTCAAAGAGGAAGCTGACCTTTGCAGTTTGGCATGACTTTGAGAAAGTACGTGTGGATGGAGTTTGGAAGGCCAAGTGCAACCACTGCAACAAAAAGCTTTCAGCCACATCAAGAAATGGTACAACTCACTTGAAAACTCATTTGAAAATTTGTCCCTACAATAACAAGAAAGCAGGAGCAAAAGTTCAAACTAATTTGAGGTTTGGAACCACTGAAAAGGGGGCAGTAGCTGTAGAAAGCTATGTGTTTGATCAAGATGTAGCTAGAAAAGCTCTTTATTCCATGATTATACTGCATGAGTACCCATTGTCCATTGTTGATCACCATGGCTTTCGTAAATTTGTTAGTGCTTTACAACCTTTGTTCAAAATGGCAACTAGAAATACTATTAGAAGGGACATCGTGAGTTTCTATGAGGGAGAGAAAAGGAAAGCTAGGATATTCTTGCAAAGAACAAATTGCCGTGTTGCTATCATAGCTGACCTTTGGACAACTGAAAATCAATAAAGGAGCTATATGGCAGTGACTGGATATTTTATTGATGACTTATGGACGCTTAGAAGCTGCATATTGAGGTGAATATCTTAATTCTACTTGCTGTCCAGATTATATAATTATGTAAATTATGTCCAGCTTAATTATTGCTTGCTGTCCAGAACATTTTAAGAGCTTCTAGCTGAACTATTGTATTGTTTGATGTAGGTTTTTATATGTGCCATGCCCCCATACAGGAGAGGTTATTTGCGATGCATTGCATAAATACCTCCAGAGTTGGGATCTTGATCGGAGGGTATCAACTGTGACTCTTGATAATTGCAGCTCAAATGATAACATGATTGGCTTAATGGACACGAGGCTTGGGGCAGCTAATATGATTTTGAAAGGAAAATGGCTGCACATGCGGTGTTGTGCACATATTCTCAACCTCATTGTAAAAGATGGCATGGCAGTAATTGGAGCTGCTGTTGCGAACATCCGAGAAAGTGTTGCTTATTGGATTGCTACACCAAAAAGGTATGAAAAATTTGAGAAAACTGCTTTAGATGAAAATGTGGAATTGAACAAGAAGTTACGTTTAGACTGCAAGACAAGATGGAACTCAACTTACATCATACTTAGCATTGCTATACCTTATAGAAAAGTTTTTGAACGTTTGGGTGAGCTTGATAGGAACTATGACTGTCCAGCAACAGATGATTGGACATTTGCTACTAATGTTTGTGAGAAATTAGGGTTATTCTATGAGCTTACTGAGCTGTTTTCTGGGACAAAATATGTTACAGCTAATCTGTTCTTCCCTAAAGTATGTGAGATTAAGCTTAAACTCAATTCTTGGAGTTATGATGAAAATGAAATTATTAGGAACATGTCTGCTGCCATGATAGAAAAGTATGATAAGTATTGGGCTGATATTCATGGTCTTATGGCTGTTGCTATCATTCTTGATCCACGTCTTAAGATGACAATGTTGCATGCTTGCTATATTGCCCTTTTTGGAGAAGAGGCTGCTGGAAAATATGTTACAAAGGCCCAGGAATTGCTTACTGGTTTGATGAAACATTATCATGTGAAAGACCATGACTCTGTAGCTACATCCTCTGGTGGTGCCCCTTCTACGGTTAGTGCAGCTGCTGTGTTGTCTATTTTTAAAACCCTTGCAGCAAATAAGAAGACTACTAGCTTTGTTAGAAGTAAGAATGAGTTGGACCGCTACTTGGAAGAGGAAACTCTTCCTCATGATGAGAGCGAATATTTTGATATCCTTGGCTGGTGGAAGTTAGAGGGAGCTCGTTATCCTACTTTGAGGCTAATTGCTCGTGACATATTGGCTATTCCAATCACCACAGTAGCTTCTGAATCAGCTTTCAGTACTAGTGGAAGGGTTTTAAGTGAGCATTGTAGTCGTCTTACTCCTAAAATGTTGGAAGCTTTGATGTGTAGCCAAAGTTGGCTTCGTCACAATCTCAAAGGTATAAGAATATGCATTTACAATTAATTCTTTTCGTTGATACATGAATTCTATACTACAGCTACTAATTTTTTAACTTGAATGTAGATGAGGGTGATGGAAGGTTCAATAGCTTTTGGTCATGCCTTGAAGACAATGAAGAAGATCTGAAAGATGAATCTTGCATCACTAGAGTAGATTTCGACTAATTTATTCATGTATCATTTATTTGCATCACTTGGAACAATCTGCGGATGAACAATGTGTTCTTGTACTGTAGGCCTGTATTATTAAATGTGTGGTGAACTACTGAACATGTGTGATAGTGTGAGTTTTATGTGTGATGAACTAAGAATTTGAGATTGTGTATGTCTGTATGTGTGGTCAGCTACTGAACTGAGATCTATTATTTGTGATGAACTGAGAATGTTGTATGAAGTGTGATCCATTTAGACTATCATTCTCTGTATATATTTGACATGTATGTATGTGTTAACTGTCACATGCTTTGTATTTACACTTCTGGCGGGTTTGTGGGCATGCCCGTGGGCACAATATGCCCACGGATAACGGGTGAGGGCACCTAGTGCTACCCGTGGCGGGTCGCGGGCGCGGGCACAGAAATTAACTCGCGGGTGCGGATTTGTGTTACTTGCATCCGCGCGGATTTTTCCCGTTGCCATTTTTAATCTCGACCCTACACCATGGTTTAAACCGTGTTAAGTATCTAGGACAAGTAATCTAGGATGAACTAAAAAGAAATATACACCCCACTCTCTTTCTAAATTGACTTGATCAATAAATCTTCCTAAGTATCCTCAAGTGATACATGTTACTACAAGTGGTTTCCTTTGTGGTAATGTGTGACAAAGGGGGAGAAATGTGATAAAATGATAATGCCTTTGAAAAGGGGAGAAAATAGAAATAGGGGGAGAAATAGGATTTTGAAAATTGAAAAATTAAAATTGAGCACACAAGTAGGAGGAGCAAGCCTATGAACAAGTTGTTGCATTTGGATGTGCATTTACACATATGTTTGCTTGCATTGTACTTCAATTCAATATGACTTGCTTGTGTGGTACATGTCTAGTATAATCTTGATTGATGAATTGATCACTAGCATGTATAGAAGTTAGTTAGATCCTTAGAATATCTTGTGTATATCCAATTGGTATCGAGCTAACCATGTTGCTAAGGAAGGTATGATTGGTGCACTTCGAATGGTATCATGCTTCAAAGGTCCATTTCTGATACCTTAGCATCATGTCATGGTTTGGAAGTAGCTTACCCCTCCCAAAAAGTCTATCTAAACATATGTGAAAAACTTTGACTTATAATCATAAGAAGTGCACATATGTACGGGGAATAAAACACTTTCAAACCCATAGTGAATTCAAAATCATATTTCATATCATTTATATCGGATTGTTTTGGATAATTGAGAGATCTCTAGTGTTTTGGATAATTGATGAAACCTAAAGTACTAACCTAGCTCTAAGTGATTGAGTAGGTATAGTACACTCATTGAGAATGATGACAAGTGGTGGAGCAAGCAAAGGTGATGAAAACCTAGAGCTCACACTTGGAGAAGAAGGAAAGTGAAAAGACCCTAAGCTAAACAAGGCAAAGGTATTTGCTAGGGCTTTTCTTTTGGTGGTCAAGACACCAAGTGGGTGTGATCATATTTAGGATAGACAACCGTACTATTAAGAGGGGAAATTCAAAAGTGATTACGGTTTGTCAAGTGCCACTAGGTGTTATCTATAGTGCATGTGCATTTAGGACCTAGTGACATACTCCATGATAATTGAGAAGTAAAACATGCCAAGAAGTGTTCACTAAATAGGTATCTTAGTGCTTGGCACATTGGAGCAAGACTGGAAAAGATCAGAGACAAATGAGGATCAAGCAGGGGCGCCGGACGCTGGCGTCAGCATGATGTAGCGTCTGTCGGCCACATTGAAGCCGCATAGAAAATTCAGAGCGCGATGGACGCTGTCCGTCAGTATCTCGTGGAGCGTCTGTCGGGCTTCCAGAGAGCTCTGCAAGCGAGCAATTTGAAGACAGACGCCGGACGCTGGATGATCAAGGCGTCGGACGCTGGCACGGAGCGTCCATCACTCGTGAAGCAGCCCAACGGCTAGTTCTGACAGGGCGTCGGACGCTAGCGACGGAACGTCTGTCGCCCCCGTGAAGAGCGTCCGTCACCAACTTATCAGCCCAACGGTTTGAAAACTTTGAGGGGGTCTATAAATATGTATTGGCCGGCTTGGGGAGTTCTCTCTCGCACATTTGAACATCTTTAGACTCCTTTGAGCTGAGAAAACTCCCTCCCACTCATCTCTATGCTTGGTTAGTGAAAACCCAATAGAGATTGAGTGATCCAAGTGCATTTCGCATATAACTTGCATCTAGTGGCACCTAGGAGGCGTTCTCGCTGCAGATTTCTTGTTGCTCTTGGTGATTGCCATCACCTAGACGGTTTGGAGCAGTGGTGGTAGATCGAGAAGCTTGGTGATTGTGCTTCGTCGACTACAAGTTGATTGTGAGGGGTTTTTGTGCCTTCCCCGTGGGAGATCGCAAAGGTAACTCTAATGGATTGCTCGTGGCGGTTCAATAGCCTCATCTTGTGTTGGTTGTGCGGCACCCGATGACGGGTTTGGCATGTGATGCCAATTAGCGTGTGAACCTCCAAGTGAGTGTCTTGCCATAACGGGGACTAGCTAGTTGGCAAACTAGTGAACCTCGGAAGAAAATCAAGTGTCAACCATTGTCCATTGTGATTGATTGATTTCATTGGTATTCACTTGATTGGTTCATCCTCTACATCTCCACGGAGGTATAATCACCTTTCCCATCTTTGCATTACCTTATTCATTCTTGTCTTAGTATATTAGGTTGTGCCTAGAGGGCTACTAGAATTGAGTAGGGATTGTGTGATCCTAGAGCTTATTAGGATAGAAATTGTAGTTAGGTGGCTTTACATCCCCTAGTAGGCTAGTGCACGTCATGCTTCGCCTCATAGTTATCTAACTTGTTGTTGAGATTGTTTTTAGTTTTCAAATTAGGCTATTCACCCCCCCCCTCTAGCCATCACTTAGGACCTTTCACGATCACAGAAGCTTGGAGAAGAGCCGCCGACAATCTTCCGGCGATCACTTCCTCTGAACACCACCAAACCTTCTAGTTGTTGTCGAACACCAAGAGGAACAAGCACAAGACCTTCACTTGACCAACTCGAGGCTAGGAAGGTGGATGGATGCACACTTGTCACTCCTAATCACTCTAGGAGGGAAGAACAAGATGAACTCTCTCAAATCTCTCCCTCTCTAGGCACTTGGCTCTCCAAGAACTCTCTTTAGGTTCCTTCAGCTGAAACAATGGCCAAGAGAGCTCCTAAGGACGAAGAGCGCAACTATAAATAGTCCCCACCTTCAAAACTAGTTGTTTCTTGCTTTTTCTCTTTTTAGCGAAGGCACCGGACTAGTGCGACGCCTATACCACCGGACTAGAGCACCTGGTCCGGTGCTCACACTCAGTTCAAATCCCATCTGAAAACAGGCACCGTCGGACTACTTGCCTTGGTCCGACCCCTGGTCCGACGCTCTGGTCCGGAGCCAGGGTGCTCACTGAGTTGCAAACTCATCTGATTCATGAACCTCCAGACTACTTGCCATAGTCCAGATCCCTGGTCCGACGCACTGGTCCGGAGCCAGGGTGCTTACTGAGTTGCAAAACTCTGCTGCCTTGAAGCATCGGACTAGCCGTCGACTTACCATCGGACTAGTCCGGAGCTCATTCTCTGGAAAGTCTTCTCTGACAAGGGCCACAAGACCAATCCTCTATGGTCCGGTGCACCTCCGGACAGGTTGTTCGGTGCTCATTCCTCAGAGCTGTTGCCTAATTCAGGACCGTCGGACTACTCTGCTTGGTCCGACACCTCCTAGGCAATCTGGTCCGGAGACTCTTTCTTCCCCTATTTCAACTCTTTTCGCTAAGTCTCTAAAAGGGTTTTGCTCCTACCATCTCAAGGGCTATTAGCAGGGTCTCTAGGACTAGTTGTGACATGTGTGCATACACCAACATTCCCAAACTCTCCTAGGTCAAGCTACTAACCTCATACCCCTCTTTATAGTACGATCAAAGGAAAAACAAAGCCCTAGCTATACTTAGTGTCATTCTCAACCTTATGGCACTAAGGACTAACCTAGTCTTCAACTTGAATCTTCATCTTTTGAAACCGAAACAATTTCCATCTTGGGGCATGAATATCCATTAAGCCCAATCAATTAGAATCACTAATGACCTAACTCAATTGAATTTGCATCTGCAAAACACACATTAGTCATAGTGACCTAGTATTGTCATTAATCGCCTAAACACAAGGGTCCATGATTCTGCATCCTCATTGGAGCACCCACTTAAGAGTATCACTCTCCCTCGATCCGCGCAAGGACCGAGTGCTCTCTACGGGCGGATTCTTCGCTGCTCCGGCTCGGTGGATCGCCCACAATCGATCACAGCTTGTGAAGGAGGGCCGCCAACAATCTCACGTTGGTCACCTCGCCTCCGATCGACACCGAACCATCTAGGTGATGTGAAAGGATCCAGATTCCCAAGAGGAGGGGGTGAATTGGGCTTCTTTTAAATTTCTAAATCAATATTAAAACCTAACAATGCCAATCAGCCCCTAGTGCCTACCGCAAAGTGTGTCCTAACTAGAAAACAATAGCAAGCCAAGGAATTGAAAGACAACCTAAGCAATTCTAGTAGGAATTGAAAGAACAACGCGGAAAGGTAATGTGGAAATGTAAAGAGCTAGGGAAAAAGAATTCTTGACACACAATGTTTTCCCGAGGTATCGAGGAGTCGAATCTCCCCCTAGTCCTCGTTGGAGCACCTCGCAAGGTATAGCTCCCCCTCAATCCCGCACAAGGGATGAGTGCTCTCTATGGGGTGATTCTTCGCCACTCCGGCTCGGTGAATCGCCCACAACTGATCACAGAAGCTTGGAGAAGGGCTGCCAACAATCTTTCGGCGATCACCTTCCTCCGATCACCACCAAACCATCTGGGTGTTGTCGAACACCAAGAGTAACAAGCACAAGACCTTCACTTGACCCACTCAAGGCTAGGAAGGTGGATGGATGCACAAATGTCACTCCTAATCTCTCTAGGGAGGAAGAACAAGCTTAGGATTTTCAAATCTCTTCCTCACTAGGCATTTGGCTCTCCAAGAACTCTCCCAAGGTTTCTCCAGGTGTAACTGAAAGATCTCTATTTTTTTGGGTAATTGATGAAACCTAAGTACTAACCTAGCTCTAGTGGTTGAGTAGGTTTAGTACACTAATGAGAAGATGTAGAAGACAAGTGATGAAGCAAGGTGGAGGCTAAGGAGAAATGCCAAAAGAGCTCACACTTGGAAAAGAAGAGAAGAGGAGGAAACCCTAAGCTATTCAAGGCAAAGGTATAACTAGGGATTTCTTTTTAGTGATCAAGACACCTAGTGGGTGTGATCACATTTAGGATAGGTAACCGTACTATGAAGAGGGGAAAATAGTTAGTGGTTACACCTATCAAGTGCCATTAGGAGTTCATTGCATTGCATTGCATCTAATCCTAATGAACATCCCTTGTAAACTTGATAAAATATACCAACACACATGCACAAGTCAGTGAAACAATTGGTGGTGGCACATGAGATCAAGGGAAGAAAAGAGAAGAAGATTCTGATCAAGACAGGAGCTCCGGACCAGTCTGGATGTGAGCACTGGACTATTGGAAGTGGTCTGGTGGTTCAGACTCAGGCAGGGCTCAGACAGAAGGGCGTCAGACTAGTGGTCCGGTGGTGCGTCGAACCATCAGTCGACCAGTTTTCAGAGTCCGGTGGCTCAGCAGGAATTCAAGGCAAGCTCCGGACCAGGTGCAATGGTCCGGTGGTCAGCTTCGGACTGGTGGTCCGGAGCACTAGCACTCACTGTGTGAAATCGTCAAAGGACTAGAGAAGCTCCGGACCAGAGGATATGGTCCGGTGGTGAGCTCCAGGCCAGGAGTCCGAAGCTTGGGTGCTTACTAGACTCAGGCGTTTGGCTGAGGCCAAAGCGTCGAACCAAGCGTCGGACCAAGGGCTCCGGACTATTGCAAGTGGTCCGGTGATCAGATGTTTGAATCTCCAACGGTCAAATCAGAAGACAGTGGACACGTGGCACTCACAGAAGCGTCGGACTAGGCTCCGGACCAGGCGTCGGACCATACCGTCGGACCAGTTGCAATGGTCCGGTGGTCTCCAAAAGTGGTCCGGTGGTCACGTTCTGCAGCTCCAAAAAGGGGGAAACGGCTAGTTTCTTTGAGGAGCCTATATAAGGGTATGTGACAGGTTCATGGAACCTCTCTTGCTCATTCTGATATTGCACACTCTTGAGAGGCTTGTTAGCACACACTCCCACTCATCTATTAATCATTTGATCATCCATTTGGAGAGATTTGAGTGTTCAAGTGCATTGCATCAGTGATTCATCTTAGTGGCACTTGGGAGTTCATACCGCTGCTAGTTTCTTGTTACTCTTGGTGATTGCCTTCACATAGACGGTTTGGAGCAAGCGGTGTGGATTCGAGAAGCTTGGTGATTGTGCTTCGTCGACCACAAGTGGCGATTGTGAAGGGGTTCTTGTGCCTTCCCCGTGGGAGATCGCAAAGGTAACTCTAGTGGATTGCGCATGTCTTGGAGACCCTTATCTTGTATTGGTTGTGAGGCACCCGGTGACGGGTTTGGCGTGTGATGCCAATTAGCTCTTGAGCCTCCAAGTAAGTGAGCCGACACAACAAGGACGTAGCTAGTGGGAAAACTAGTGAACCTTGGTGAAAAATCAAGTGTCATCCTTGTGTGATTGATTGGATAGCTCGGAGTTCTTGTGATTGGCTCATTACCTCAAGACGGTGGTATAATCACTCTTCCCATCTTCGCATATCTAGATTTGTGTAGGAATTGAGTGATCCTAGCTATATTAGGTTAGCAATTGTGTTTAGAAGGCTTCGCATATCTTAGTTTGCTATTGCTAGTTAAGCTTCGCCATCTTATAGTGTCTAATGTGTTGTTGAGTTTTTTTTTAGAATTTGAATTTAGGCTATTCACCCCCCCTCTAGCCTTGGATAGGACCTTACAAGTGGTATCGGAGCTAGTACACCGTTGATTTGAGGCTTAACAACCTACGGTGTGATCATGGCTCATATCAACAACATGAAGAAACCACCAAGATTTGATGGTTCCAACTATGGTTATTGGAAGGTCAAGATGACCGCACACATCAAGTCAATTAGCCGAAAGGTGTGGCTTGTGGTGGACAAGAAGTTTGAGGTTGCCAATGTGGAAGCTCCAACTACACAAGAGGAAGAAAAGCTTCAACACAATGACATTTCTCTTAGTGCCATCCATGAGGCTCTTGATGAGAAGGTCTTTGAGCAAATCAAGAATCTAGAGAGTGCTCATGAGGCTTGGAAGAAGCTTGAAGAATCATTTGAGGGCACACAAGCCGTCAAGGGGGCCAAGGCATATATTCTCAAGGAGAAGTTTGCTAGCTTCAATATAAAGGATGATGAAAATGTGCCGGAGATGTTCCATCGGCTACAAGTGCTAGTAAATGATCTCACGGCTCTTGGTGAGAAGGTTGAGGACAAGGACTTCTCTCACAAGTTCTTGAGGTGTCTTCCATCCCGGTTTGACACACTTGTGACCTTGATTGTGTGAGGTGGGCTAGACACCATGACTCCGAATAAAGTTTTAGGAGATGTCATGACTCAAGATGCTTAGCGGGAGAACAAGTAAGAAGATGTCAAGAAGGAAGACAAGAAGGATGAGAAGAACAAGAGTGTAGCATTCAAGGCTACATCATCAAGCAAGAGCAAGAGCAAGATTGAAGAATCTAGTGAAAGTGAAGACCAAAGTGCTAGTGATCTTGATGAAGAGGAGATGGCTCTCTTTGTGAGGAAATTTGGAAGATTCATGAAGAAGAAGGGCTATGGTGCAAGAAGAAAGAAGACTTCTTTCAAGAATCATGATGTACCAAGAAAGTGCTTCAAGTGTGGAAGCTTTGATCATCTCATTGCTCATTGTCCTTACAATAGTGACAAGGATGATGATGATCACAAGAAGAGAGGCAAGAAAGAGAAGAAGCCCCTATTTTACAACAACAAGAAGAAGAAGGGCTACTCTCATATTGTTACTTGGGATAGTGACTCTTCTTGTGGTGATGATAGTGATCAAGAAAAGAAGACCACTACCAAGAAGAAGGCTTTTGCAAGCATTGCAATGAGGGACAAGATTTCTCTATTTGACATTCCATCATCATGCTTCATGGCTAAGTCCACTAAGGTACTTTCTCATGATGAGAGTGAGAGTGAGAGCGATAGTGATAGTGAGGAGCCCTCAAAGGAGGAACTCATGGACATGCTTGAGCAAGCTAAGGATTACATTGACAAGAAGAGGAAGGAGTGCAAGGAATTGCGCAAGGCCAATGTGGCTCTTGAGCAAAACCTTGATGAGGCCGTAGCATCTCATGAGAGGCTAATGGAAGCCCATGAGAAGCTAGGGAAGTCTCACTCTAAGCTTGAAAGAGCTCATTCCTCCCTCCTTGATCAAAGTAAGAAGGAGATTGCTCAAACATGTGACATGGGAGTTACTTGTGATATTCTTGATGAATCTTTCTATACTCCTATCATTGTTGCTACCACTAATCCCTCTTGTAGCACTACCACTTCTACTTCATCTACTAGTGATGATGTCACTTGTGATGCTTCACTAAAGGTGGAAAATGAAACCCTCAAGAAGGAGGTTACAAAGCTCAATCACTCCTTAGCTAAGGCTTATGGAGGTGAGGACCACTTGCTTATGTGCTTGGGTAGCCAAAGAGCATCTCTCTACAAAGAGGGCTTGGGCTATACCCCCAAGAAAGGCAAGGCCGCCTTTGTTTCTCACAAAACTCATTTTGTGAAGAACACTGGTAGCTATTGCAAGAGTTGCAAGCAAGTTGGTCACAATGAGCAAGCATGCAAGAACAAGAAGGGCAAGCAAGATGTATCCTCCATGAGAGTTGATTCATTCTATGTACTTTCCAAGGGTACTAATGGTGTTCATGTCAAGTTTGTTGGTGCACCATGGATGGCTTCCAAGAAGTCCATTTGGGTACCAAAATCTCTGGTAACTAACCTTGGAGGACCCAAGCAAGTTTGGGTACCTAAAAAGAATTGATCTCTCTTGTAGGTCAATTACAAAGCCGGAGGGAGGCATTGGGTGCTTGATAGTGGGTGCACTCAACACATGATCGGTGATGGAAGGATGTTCAACTCAATCAACCAAGATAACACTCAAGGTTTTGATAGTATCACATTTGGTGACAATGGCAAAGGCAAGGTAAAAGGACTTGGGAAGATTGCTATCTCCAATTATCTAAGCATTGGCAATGTGCTTCTAGTGGAAAGGCTTGAGTTCAATCTATTGTCGGTTGCCCAATTGTGTGATCTCGGTTTCAAGTGCATCTTTGGAGTGGAGGATGTGGAAATCATTAGTGTAGATGGTTCAAACATGATCTTTAAGGGGTTTCGATATGAGAACCTCTACCTAGTGGATTTCAATGCTAGTGAGACTCAACTCTCTATATGTCTCATCTCAAGATCTAGCATGGGTTGGTTATGGCATAGAAGGCTTGGACATGTTGGCATGAAGCAATTGAACAAGCTAATCAAGCATGATCTAGTGAAGGGCTTGAAGGATGTCACATTTGAAAAAGACAAGCTATGTAGTGCATGTCAAGCCGGAAAGCAAGTTGGCAACACTCATCCAAAGAAGAGCATCATGAGTACAAGCAAAGCTTTTAAGTTATTACACATGGATCTCTTTAGGCCAACAACTTATATGAGCATTGGTGGCAATAAGTATGGTTTTGTGATAGTGGATGTCACACCTAGTTTTAAAAACAAAACCAGGATCATCATATATGTGCCCAGGAAGTCCACACATACAACAACAGAAAAGAATAATATCAAAATCAATGTTATATAGCGAAAACATAGATACATTAACACTTACATCAAAGTATAACAGAACGATTACTAAACTTTCTTCAAGCTCTAGCTTCACAGGGACAGTTGACTGGGGGTTGCATACGCCTAGCACTTCTTTGAAACCTCACTAGATCCACCTTCTGTTACCCATCCGGGATTTTTATCCAATAATTGAAAAGTAAAGCAAGCGTAAGTACATATCGTACTCAACAAGATAACATGGGGTTCATGAGGCTCAAAAGGATAGACACTGGTTTAACTGCGTTGAGCTTTTATTGAGTCACATTATTAAGCCATTGAGTAGTAGCAATATCATCAAATAGCCCCAAATAACCACATGATCAAGTGAACAGGATGTAATGCTTATATGAACAGGATGAATTGCCCTTTCGCCCGAGGTAGTTAGTCTCTTAATCCACTTCCAAGGTAGGTCGGCAGGGTTCACTACGAGACCGTTCACAGGTTCCACAAATAGGTAACAACCCGCTACAAGTTTCCTTTAACGAGATCGTAAGAACTCCCCTCCCAGAAGTCACCGCAGTGCACCTTCTGGCAGGCCAAGTCCCCACTTTCTCAGAGCCCTTCTTACGCCCTCTCGGGTAAGTTGCTACAAACTAGCAAAAGTCTAATACTGAGTCAAGCCAGAGCCCATTAGCTTATGGTAGTACTGTTTTCTCGGGGTAATCCACTTACAGAAATATCTCTATGAGTGAGAACACAAGTGTGAGTTCTTGATGTTCCACCTATAGTCTACGTTGCTAAAAAGTCATCTTTTATCGTTATTGCATATATCATTAGTCAAGTTACAAGATCATGATTATTCTTTATGAGTCCTAGCTTTAATCTACCCAATGCAATCTTCCCATGGTGTCAAGGCACAAGGTAACAACTATCTAGGAAATTCTTAGGGGTAACAAGGTAGACACATGCATATGATAAATGGTGATTAAAGTGAATAGGACAACAAGGAATATCACATGCTATACTTGCCTTAAACACTTTCTCAACTCTCTCACACCATCAGCTTCAGGTCATCACCTTTCAATCTTGAGCGCTCACAAGCGGTTCTCGATCTACTCGTAGCAAGCACCACACATAGACAAACATACAAACAAACAAAAGACAACTAAGAAAAACACCAACAAGTGAAAGCAACATACAAAAGATAGATAGATACTATGGTCGAGAGAACGCAAGAAACGTCGATTACAAAACTATCGTTAAAAGAAACAACTATTGTAAGTTTCATTATCTTTAAGAAATAAGTACAGGCTTGGTTGATGTTAAATAAGAAAACTATATGAGAAGTATTAATTCAGTTTGAACATAATCACAATTTGTTTTGAATGCACAATTAAACTAATCAAATTTATTTACAAACATGATCAAATAATCTATTAAACAAGTTAAATTTTATCATTGCAAAGCAAATTAGACATGTGAGAACATTTAACTATATGGTGCATGTTTAAACAAGAAAATTATATGTTTAGAAACATATTAATATTATCAATTAATCATATTAATATTTGCAGATAAAACCTCAAAGTATAAATCTATATTAATTTTAATTATTAAACTAATTGCAAACATATTTAATCAACCTAATATTTAACTATACATGGAAAATCATATGACATGAAAAACATCAGCACTAACATAAAGATCATATCAACATGAGGCAAACACAAATTATACAATGCAAAAAGATATTGAACTTAAATTAATTTTAATTAATTAATTAACTATTGATAAACATTAATTAAATTAATATTTAAATTAACGAAAATTCATAACTAAGCTATCTGAAAACCATTAACATTATGACGTAGAGCGCATCGCTACGAATCTAACGCATCTTGAACGAACTAAAACGGAGTTAAAACGAAGAAACAGCGGGGAAACAAATTGATTCAAATTAACTTGTAATTAACCTCTTCTTGCTTTCTCCACCTTTCCTCCTGTACGTGTGTTCGTGGCTGCATGCACGGTGAGGTGCTGCTCTTGTGTGCTTGCACGCAGGTGGAGCCGGGACTCGCTGGCGCTCCTTGGACGGCCAGCGACGATAGGCCAGGACGACGCAGGGGCCGGGCTGGCTCGGCACGCGGCCAGTGCCTGCCTGCTCGGAGCAGCAGGGGGTGTGGGCTGCCAGAGGAGGGCCGCAGCGCGTGAGACGCGAGAGGGGCCGGTCGAGGCGGCGGTGCGACGGTAGCAGGGCTGAAAAAGATCGACTCCAAGGTGTGGTGACGTGTGTATATATATATATACACACACGATAGGCTTGGAGTAGGGTTAGAATTTATTATTTTCGGAATTACTCCCTCCATTCTAAATTGTAAGTCATTCCAAGAATCTTGGAGAGTCAAAGTTTTTCAAGTTTGACCAAACTTATATAACAATATAATAATATTTATGATGTCAAATAAGTATCATTAGATTCGTTATCAATTATATTTTTATAGTATACATATTTGATGTTATAAATCTTTATAGTTTTGTCTATAATTCTTGGTCAAACTTGAGATGCTTTGACTCTCCGAGATTCTTGGAATGACTTACAATTTGGGATGGAGGGAGTACTTGATTTCATGACTAAAAATAATTCTAGAAAATCTAGAGTTACTATTTGAGCCAAGAAAAAAAATACTCCAAATGCTCCATAAATTTGGGGAAAATTCTCCGAGACACTTTGGAACAGGATGAACCCAAATAAAGTATTTAGAGCTCTCGAAAAAGTATTTTGAAGCATATAAAAAATTAGAATATGCTCACAGATAAATAGGAAAAAAAGATCTAGAAAAAGCTAGAAAATTTCCCGGAAAGAATCTAGAGACATGTTGATGAATGATGAACTCAAGGGAATGATTTGGATCAAGAGATAAAGGATCTTGGGAATGTCCAAACGAAAGATTAAGATCGAGAGAGTTAGATTGATTAAAGAAAAAGATAGAGACTGCCAAAGACCGATAAACGACACACTAATCGCATTTTAAAATCTTTATACACTCAGATGCATCAAGACAAGCAATAACCAACCACCACAACAATCAAGACTGTCAAATTGATTTAGAAAACTTTATAAATTCACTTTTCCTATACTAAATTTGTGCAAACTCAAACTAATCTTAGAAAATTTTATATCAACATTGAAAGTATTTATTTTATTTAGTGTTTTCTAAGCACAACCCAAAATAGGAAATTTTGGGGTGTGACAGTGGATGACTTCACAAGATACACTTGGGTATTCTTCTTGAGTGACAAGAGTGACACATTTGATATCTTCAAGTCATTTGTCAAGAGGTGCCAAAATAAGTTTGAAACAACTATCAAGAGAGTTAGAAGTGACAATGGGAGTGAGTTCAAGAACACAAGAATTGAAGATCTTTGTGATGACTTTGGGATGAACCCCCTAGTGATTTCCCAAGTGTGTCCTAGCTAAACAAGCAAGGCAAGACAACGAAAGCGGTAAAGCCCTATGCAATTCTAGTCAAGCAACAAGAAGGTAATGCGGAAAGTAATGCTTGAATATAATTGCAATAAGTAAAGAGGAGGAGGCAAATGAAATTTGACATGACAACTTTTTGCCGAGGTATCGAGGAGTCGACACTGCCTCCTAGTCCTTATTGGAGCACCGCGCACGGTATCGCTCCCCCTTAGTCTGCGCAAGGACTAAGTGCTCTCTACGGGCTGATTCTTTGCCACTCCGGCTCAGTGAATCGCCCACAACCAATCACAACGTCGATGGAGAAGGGCCGCCGACAATCCTCTGGCGATCACCTTCCTCCTAGCACCACCGGACCGTCTAGGTGATGTCGATCACCAAGAGTAACAAGTCTTGATCTTCACTTGACTCACTCAAGCTGCACAACTAAACGGATGCACACTTAAACTCTTGGATGAACTAGAGGAGAGGATGGATGGATTCGTGAATCGATCTCTCACTCTAGGGCTCTTGCTCTCTTCCCAACCTTCTCAACAAACTCAACAACTAAAATAAGTAAAGGCAAGGTAGGAGAGAAGTGTGAGGAGCTATAAATAGCCCTCAAGAAAACTGCCTCGGGCTGGCTCTTTAAGTTGGCGACGGACGCTCCGACACCTAGGCGACGGACGGTCCATCGCCCTGCCCAACGGCTAGTTTTGCACATTGTTTTGGGCGACGGACGCTCCTGCGCAGTCCGATGGACGCTGAGGCATCAGCGTCCGACGCCCCTTTTTGTTTTGCACTGAAAACGCCCTCTGAAACTCAGGGGCTCAAACTGTGTGGCCGACGGACGCTACGTCATCCTGACGTCAGCGTCCGACGCCCAGTAAACTTCTTTTTCAAGTCCGGTTTTCATCGCGATGAAATCGGAAGAAGTTCTTGGCTATCTTACGGTTACCATACGCTTGCTTAGAGCTAAGGAAGTCAAGTGTGCACCACACCTAAGTCATGAAGCTTTCCTAAGTCAAGCTACTAGCCTCAACCCCTCTTGATAGTATGGTCAAAGATCAAATAGAAGCCCTATCTATTTCTAAGTGCCCTTCATCACCTTATGGCACTTAACGTATCATTCTACGGTCTTCATCATGTCTCTTTGAAATCTGAAACGATATCCATCTTGAGGGCTAAGTGATGACCATTCATGCCCATTCATGTTGATCACTATGGCTAAGCTACACATAGCCTCTGCAAAACACACGTTAGCCATAATAATCGCTAATTGCCGTTAATCACCGAAACCAACTAGGGCCATGATTCTTCAATCTCCCCCTTTTTGGTGATTGACAACAATAACTCAAGTATGGATATAAGAGTGAAAGGTTAGGATTTTGGTGACTTGGAATGGTTGAGCAAGGGTTAGTGAATTTGTAATGAAGCAAACTTGCTCACCCAAACCAAATCACAAACTTGGTACTCATGAATATGAATATTAGGCGAAGTACCTCATGATATTCTCAACCATATATCGGAGTAAGATGCAGAAGCTCAATTACCATTAGATCATAGAGACATATCATGAACAAGAGATAACTCACACCATATATTAGTGAAAACAAGAGTAAGTCTCACAAGCACAAGTATCTCACAAGCATCATTCATCACACATATACACAAATGCAATAGAATAGACATGATGACATGAGTACGGAGGATTAAAGACACACAAAGAAACGAATCCCTCCCCCTATCTCTATACTCGACCTTCTCTCCCCCTTTGGTGTCGAGCACCAACAACTAAGCATCCAAGGCTGGAGAAGAAGGCAAAGAAGCTGCAACCTGACGATCGACTCGTTGGACTCAACATCCGCCTCGGCCGCGGCAGGTGTAGGCACAGCTGGGGTGACCTCTGGAGCTGACCCTGGAAGCTCTAGAGCTGCTGACTGAACTAGCTCCCCCTGAGGCTCAGCTGGTGCCTCGGATGGTCCTGCCTATGACGTAACGGGTCTGGGAGCCCGACGAGTGAAGACTCGAGGCGGTGGAGGAGTAGATACTGCCAAAGCGACCAGATATACGGCTGCCACAAGCTCTGCTGGCTGGGACTGAGGTGGAGTAGATACTGCCACTATATCGGCCTCGTCCTTCTCCTCTGTCTGACCTGGGGCCTCTAGCTCAACTGCCTCAACTGCTACTGAGATCGCATCTGTCTGAACTGCAGCTGGAGGAGTGGTGACTGTCTGCGTGGACTAGTCTGGTGCAATCTCCGACGAGGCAACTGAAGAAAGGTAAGTGCCCGTCGCCGGAAGATCCACCTCAACCTCTGGAGCGCGTGTGTCTAGCTGAGAGGCTCCGGGAGAGTCATCTCCTGTGATCTCCATGTAAGAGGCTGAGAGGTCACGCGAGGCCTCTGCAATGGTGGTTCCCCGGATAGGTGTGAAGCCTGTCTGAAGCTCATCGGGTGAAACCAACCATGAGGACACCTGGGTCCTCGGAGATTGACACTCTAGAGAGGCAGGTGCTTGGAAGGGTGGAGCGACCGGTGCCTGACTCTGCTGTGCTCCTGACGGTAACATTGGAGTTGGTACCACGACCACTGACGGTTGCTGCTGAGAGACCCCGGACATCTGAAGCTGTGGAGTGACGGTCTGTCTGGAGGTCGAGCCAAGGAGACGCTCAAGAAGCATAGTCTCAGTCTTTTTAATTTCAGCCTGCTGCATCTGATAAGCGAGGAACTGGAGCTAAAACTCATCCTGCCGGGCCTGAGTCTGAGCCTGAGCCGCAAGCTGCTGAGCTATGAGTCTCCGAACATCTGCAGCCTGCCGCCTTAGCTCCTCTGCCTATCATGACTGCTTCTCCTACATCCTTGTAAGTAGGGAAAGAATAGTGGCATCTGAGGTGCCTGGAGCTGAAGCTGGAGCTGACCCTTCTGCCACATGATCATGAGACATCGGTGCGTAATCGGGCATGGGCCTGTAGTCCTTATCAGAGCTATCAGAGTCCAAGTCCTCTCTATAGGCAGCCTCGGCGGCGGTGTCAATCTGAGCATCAAGATCCGCAAGCTCTGCCTGGGCGATCTGCTCAACTGTGGCGTCAGTGTCCTCTGCCGACTAAGGTGGCACACCTGCCTGTTTGGTGCCTGGTCGGTATGCTCTGCTGAGGTGAGGCAGGTTCCCGTGGATGACCAACTGGCTCATCGAGTAGACGGGGAACTCAGTAGCTGACCTAGTAAGAGTGACACGTAGAGATCTAGATCGAGTCGTGGCCACTACCAGGTATGAAATCCAATGTGCAAACTATAGCTGCCAGTGTCCCCTGAACCCTGCAGCGATGATGTCCTCAAGCTTGCTGACTATCAAATCCCAAAGATCCAACTTCTCCTTCCGGATGATATGAGCATGTAGCCATAGCTGAAGACGGGTAATAGTGTCCCGGGCTCCAATCCGGGGAAGAATGGTACATCTGAGTATCTCATGGAGAATCCGAGCAAGAGGTGTGAGGTCTCTCGGAGTGCGGCTCGAACCCTCAATGAAAGGTAGCTAGAAACACGGCGTCACGTAATCTATAGATGGCACTATTCCATCGTGAGGTCGGCGAGGTGCCTCCTGATCCCCATAGCACAAACTGTGAATCTTTGTAGAAGAGGACTCTAAGTGGAATAGCTCTCTGAATCGAGTTGTTGTGATCCTAAAGTCGCGGTCTTTAAAGCCGAAGTGAAAGAACTCGTGGTCAGGGGAGATCCACAGAGATGCGTAGAACTGATAGACCTAGTCCTTCTGATAAGCACCGGATCGTCCCATCAAATCAGTCAGGCCCTGAATATACTACAAGTATTGGAGAATCTCGGGACCACCGACACCCTCTATGTGAGCAGGTGGGCAAACTCTGTGAGCCCTAAGAGGAGCGTCGGTCTCAACGTACGCTCTGTTGAAATCCTCGTGGATAGTGGTATAGAAGTCAAGTCCAGCACGGGGGTCCCTTTGAGCTGGGAACCAAGACTGAAAGTCCACGAAGCGGAGTAGCTGGACCTGCTTGGCTGTGAGAACCCTGACTTGATGCCTCACTGGATCTGGTCGCTGAGGTCCTGGAGGACTAGGAGGAGCTCCAGAGCCTCTAGAATGTGTAACTCTGCGACTCATCAGCTCCCCAATCGAAGAGTGGCCCGCGGCCTCTGTCTGCTCAGTCTCTGGAACTGGCTTTGCCTCCTCTGGCTCAGTAGCCTCTGCGGGCTTTGTCTCTGGACGTGTAAGGGACTCACGACGTGCTCCACGGCAAGGTGAGAGCCTCAAACCGGCGCGACGTCCACCTCGCTCCGCGATCTCTGCGGCCTCTGTCACTGCAACTGCTGCTGCTGAATCTGGATCCATAAGTGGCCTCTTGCGCTTCTTGGAAATAACCTTTTGCTTGCCCCTTCCCCGATCAGTGGGTGGACACGGTGGAGGTGGAGGGTCACCACCACTACAGGGAACTGGACCGGCGTTCTTCGTTCTTGCCATGGACATACACTGGATAAAACCAACTGTCACTGTCAAGAGATCCTCAACTGTCAAATCACAAACTTACTACGCACTGCCAACTGACAATCCACTGAGCAACCCAAGCAATCAAGATTGACACGACGGCCCTGGACTATCCTTTCAAGGCTTTGCCTCGTTCCTTACTCGTGGGCTTTGCCCCGAGTTCACTGTCACTGTCTCTGACACGCTGACCCTGCTCGATTAGATAGATAGGGAGTATAACCATAAGCATATATCTAGAGGTGATATTAAACTATTTGGAAGCATGAATTAGATAAGAAGAGAATCGAATCTGATCAAGCCATACCTCTATCCACAGTGACCCAAAAAGAGAAGGAATGTTGACACAAAAAGCGTCAGGATCTGCGAACACCTCGGGCTTATACCCGAATTCGATATCCGAGAGTGTGCCAGTCGATTTGACCAGTTAATCGACAAGGACAATAACTAGAACAAGATCTGAACGAGACAACGGCGATGCGCCCAGATGTCAAGGCTCAAACCTGATCAGGATAACTAGAGTAGAGCTGAACGAGACGACAGCGATGCGCCCGGACGTCAAGGCTCAGGTTGCTCAAACGTGGAACTTGCAAGGATTGACGGAGATCGAGGAGATGTAGCCTGTTGGGACTTGAAGAACTCGTAAGTAAACTAGATCTAATGTGGTAAAGGTAAATTACTGGTAAAATAGATAAAAAGTAATAGATTTGTTTGATATGCTTGGATATATCTTTTCCTCACGACCCCTACATACATATTTATATTCCAGCAATAGGAGTTGTAGACAGACATGACTCGTACCTTTCCTAAACAAAACAAACTCCTATTTTAAAGGAAATAACTAACTCGCGCAGGAGTCGAACTCAAACTTCTATAACAATACTGGTATAAGATCACCAGTTTCCTTACGTCTTCTCCCCAATGAAACTTTCCATCGACACATCCTTCTGATCCGCAACTTCCTTTTAGTGCCATCGGCAATTGTATGCTCACGTTAACCATGTCATCCTTCATCAGCAACATCACTACATGCTTTATCATTAGCGCCCTGGTTTTATTCTCGTCGGCAATTTTGACCGATGACCTTTCGATGCCGATAGAAAACGGCTACCGATCAGAGTGAGTCTTAACCCTTTTGATAATCTGTAACCTTCTTCTATCGCCATCGGCAGCTCTCTGCTGACACCAGCCACTTCATCCTACTTCCATCGGCATCATCATTCATCAGGAGCTTTCCGTTCTCATCGTCAATATTCTTGCCTTTATCGGCAATTTGACCGGTAATATCCCAATGCCGATAAGGAACGACAACTAGCCTTTTGCCGATCGGCACAATCCTTAGATCATATTGACACATGCCAAAAAAGGGTATCAACACATGGCCCCCAATTTTGGAGTATGAGATATCTTATGCACCAAAATTTCTTCTATTGCAATCTCCTCTTCCAAAATGCCTGCACCACTTCCTTGACTATTGCGCGTAAGAATTGCAAAGCCACTCTCACAATCCTTCGGCTTGTATCAAATATCTCCTTTTACAGCCAACAAATTCATCGGCAGCGTTGCTCCTAGTGAACAAATTCTTCACTCAGCCTGCCGATGCCCTCCAAGTGTAACAGTTGTGTTGACACCGTTTTTCGGCATGTGTCAAATGAGCTAAGACTTGCATTGATCGGTAGCCATTTTCCATCGGCATCGGGAAGTCGTCAGCCAATGTTATCGATGAAGCTAGATGCTGCGAAGAGGTTAAGTTTGTTGCCGATGGAAGCTGGACGTTTCTTGCCGATAAGGGTATTGCCGGTAAGGATGTCGCCGATGGGAGTTGGACGACTCTTGCCGATAAGAATTAGTTGGTAAAGACAAGTTACCAGAAGTGCAAAATCGCTGATTGGAAAGTATTGCCGATGCCAATGGGCATGGAGTGCCAATGGGCACAGGGTGACGTGGCAGTTGACGTCAGTAAGGGATTGCCGATGGCAATAGAAGGAAGCTGCGGATTAAAGTCTGCCGATGGAAAGATTTCATCCAAGGAAAGACATAAGGAAACTGGTGATCTTATACCAGTATTGTTATGGTAGTTTGAATCCGACTCTTGCACGAGTCGTTTGTTTCCTTAAAAATAGAGATATCTGTTTAGGAAAATAATATTGTTATTTGGGTCCGACTCCTGCGCGACTCAGTTATTTCCTTTAAAGTAGGAGTTTGTTTTGGGAAGGTACGAGTCGTGTCTCTGTACAACTCTGCATGTGGGAGTATAAATATATGCCCAAGGGCTGCGTAATAACATATCAATCAATCTATCAAACAAATCAATTACTCTTATTTACTTTCAATACAATTTACCCTTTTATCGCATTAATCTTAGTATATCTACGAGTTCTTCAAGCTTCGACGGGCTGTATCACCTTGATCTCCGTCAAACCCTTGCAACTTCCGCGTGGGAGTAATCTGAGCTTTGACATCCGGGCGCATCGCTGTTGTCTCGTTCAGCTCTGCTCTAGTTATCCTGATCAAGTCTGAGTCCTGACATCCGGGCGTATCGTCGTTGTCTTGTTCAGATTTTGTTCTAGTCATCGTCCATGTCGATTAACTGGTCAAATCGACTGGCACACCCTCGGAAATCGAATTTGGGTAATAGCTCGAGGTGTTTGTAGATCCTGACGCTTTTTGTGTCAACACCTCTTTTGGCACATCCGGTGGGACCATTATACATCTATCATGGGTGATAACTCCGACGTTAACCAGAGAAACGTCATCGAAGTCTCCGAGGCCGATCTGAAAGATGATCAAAGGCTGGCTATGGAGCGGGCTATGGAGGAGTACAAGCAATTGTATCTGAAGTCCTTCAGCCTAAGCAGGAGCGGCGAAGCCATCCAGAAGCAAGATCCACCGTTGCCGCGGCAGGTCACGTATGACGCCAATCCTGGTAAGTTACAAGAGATGGTTAATTCTGCTTTAAATCAAGCATTAATTAGCCACTCCAGTGTGCTGCATAATACCGTGTATAATGCTGTTATGCAATCATTCAAAGAAGGGCATGCACCTCAATATGTTGGTCCAGCATATCATCAGCCTGGATCGGCATCCATCAACCATCGGCAACCCCAGTGGCGTCTTCCACTCTCGTGGATCCGTCTGCTGATGTGGCTACACCACCAAGACTGAGTTCTGAAGGCGTCACCAAGCTTAGTACAGATCCGGTGGCATCGGCAATGACAGGACCTGCTGTCCAGAGTCCAACTCTCGTCAATTGGTGGGGATACGGTATGCCTTCAAATCCATCTGCTGTTTCCAATCTGGTGCAGGGAGACAGTTCAGCGTGGAAGGGCTCCATGGCATCGGCAATGCAATCACAGCCGACGGTCTCTATGATGCATTATTCTACGTATTCTCCAACTGTGCAAGTGCCATCAGAACATTTCCAGATGGTAATTCCTAAAGTACCTCTGATGCCACCATCGGCGAATTCTGTGCCGATGCAACACAGTATAGCAACTGGAAGTCAACCTCTGGTGGAAAACCCTCAAGCTGGAGTGCTAGCACATCAAGGTAACCAATTTGCTGATTACTCTAAGATGCAGGAGCAGCAGGTGCCAGTTAGCTATCAGCCATCGGTAAGTCACATGCCGATGACTTATAATCCTGGATGGACCAATCAGCCGCCAGCTCAACAACCTGGTATGATAATGTATCATTATGGAAGTTCAGCGAACAATCAGAGTAGACCATCGGTACAGCAACCGATGAATATGATGACTCAACATAATTCAGTGAGTGTACATGCTTATCCATCGGTAAGTCAGCCGATGCCTAACGTCCAGATGACTGGTGCTGCGCCTATGCCAATTACCCCGCATCATCTTCTACCAAGACCTGAAGGGGTGCATCAGCCGGCTCCACCAGTCAACAACCAGCCAATGAGTCGGCAAGAGCAGGATACATATTGGACCGATAAGATCGCCGAAGTGATGAAGGAACAATTCGGCATTAAACCCAAGGTTAATACATACTCTGATCGGACGTCGTATCCTCCAGCATATGATTTAATTCCTCTTCCAAATCGGTACAAGGTGCCTGATTTTACTAAATTCTCTGGCCAAGATGACACGTCAACAATGGAGCACATTAACCGCTTCATTATCAAGTGTGGAGAAGCTGCCAGCAGAGAAGAGCTAAGAGTGAGATTGTTGTCATCATCATTGTCTGGATCGACATTCACATGGTTTATTTCATTGCCTCCAAACTCTGTAATCACATGGGCCAATCTAGAAAGGCAGTTTCATAAATACTTCTTCGCTGGCATACATGAGAAGAAGATTACCGATTTGGTTAAGTTGAGGCAATGTAACGACGGATCGGTGGAAAACTTTGTTCAGAGGCTGCGAGACGTAAAGAACAAGTGCTACAACTTGGTACTTGATGATCGGCAACTGGCAGATTTGGCTTTCCAAGGACTACTGCCGCATATCAAAGATAAGTATGTGTCTCAAGAGTTTGAAAGCCTAAGTCATCTGGTGCAAAGGATTGCCGATCAAGATATCAAAACCTTTGAACCCAGGAAGACTTGGAATAAGAAGGTGACCTTCATCAGGCAAGAAGAAGATTCCGGGTCAGATGAAGAGCTAAGCATCGGTGCGGTCGAATGGGTGAAGGATAAGAAATTTGTGTCTTGTCCATTTGGCCAGAAGGAAGCTGAAAGGTTCACCTTTGACATCACCAAGGCCGATAGGATGTTTGACTTGTTACTTCAAGAAGGGCGAATCAAGTTGGCGCCTAACCAAGTAATTCCATTGGCCGAAGAGCTCAAGAAAATCAGGTATTGCAAGTGGCATAATGCAACTTCGCATAGTACCAATGACTGCAAGGTATTCAGGCAGCACTTGCAGTCAGAAATTGACTCTGGACGAATCAAGTTTGAGAATTCTAAAGTCCAGAAACCGATGAAGATTGATCAGCATCCGTTTCCAAATAATATGGTGGAAGCTAGTGGAAAAACTAAAGTGCTGACATCGGAAGCTGCCAGAAAGAATGCATCGGTAGATCCTAACCATCAAGTAGCTAAGCGTGATGAGAGGAGGTTTGCCAATGACAGAAAGGGCAAGAAAGTTGTCGATGAAGGTAGCAGTGCCAACATGGCTCCTGGTGTTATAATCACGCATAAGCAGCCAAGGCGAGACTATCGGCAATCGTGTGAAAAGCGATATCAGCAAGAAGAAGAAGAGCATCAAGAGTGGCTTCGGCATAAGGACCATTGGAAGTGTCCCTTCTTCGTTCACTGCTGGGAAGAAGGCATCAAGCTACCTACTGCCGATAATTGTCCTGAATGTAATGGATACTACCCTACCGATTGGACAGAAAAGAAGCCTTGCTTTGATGATCGGACAACCAGGTATGCTAGACCGCTCAGAGAGAAGAAGTCGGCGCACGATCGACTGGGGGGCAAGCTCAGCGCGCATAACAGGCTTGGCAAGCATGTTGATCAAGAGAAGCTTGAGGAGAGGGCCAATGCAACAGTGCCTGATGAAGAAATATTCTCCAGAGATCCAAACATCAGGGGTGGTGCCGATGCAAGTAGTAAAAGGCAGCACCAACCTGTTTGGAAAACTAAACTTCCTCAGTGGTGCCCCAAGGGTCTGACGAAGACTCAAAAAAGGAGGATCCAGCGTGAACGCCGAAATGACTTGTTTGACAATGAAGATTCTTCAAGGGAAAAGCAGTGGAGGCCAAAACACAAGGATATGGATCCATCGGCAGAAATCAATATGGTCGTCATATTGCCGATAGAGTTCATGGTGCCTGTCAGCGATGATGAAGCAGCTGCTGAAACGGCACAATTGGTGTTAGATCCTATGGCGGCTGTCTTTGAGAAGCCTGCCAATGATGAATGGCAGCATCTGAGGGCTCTGTTCATCAAGGGCAAAGTAGATAGACAGCCTGTAACGAAAAAGCTGGTAGACGGTGGGGCGTCAATCAACATAATGCCATACGTCATGTTCAGGAACCTTGGAAAAGGCGACCAAGACTTAGTCAAAACGGACATGAAGCTCAAGGACTTTGAAGGCAATGTGTCACCAGCCATGGGAGCCATATGTGTTGAATTAACCATCGGCAGCAAAACTTTGCCGACAACATTCTTTGTGATCAGCGGCAAAGGCACCTACAACTTGCTCCTAGGAAGGGATTGGATCCATGCCAATTGCTGTATTCCTTCCACCATGCATCAGAGCCTTGTGCAGTGGGTCGGAGACAAAATTGAAGTTGTCCGAAGTGAAGTCCCATCGATCGTCGCGTCAGCAGAATCGGAGACTTATGAGCAAACCTGGTGCATATCAGGTGAAGCTTGGGACACGGAGTTCCTCAAAGTTGCCGATTACCGCATCACACCGATCCAAGCAGTCGGTCCTGAAGAAGAGTTTTAATGGATCGGTTCGCTGATGATGGAAAACTGGGACAGGGCTTCACATCCGCCGATGATTTACTCGAGATAGACATCGGTGATGGTAGTAAACATAGGCCTACTTTTATTAGTGCTAAGTTAGATTCCAAATGTAAACAACAGTTGACTGATTTATTAAAGGAATACAAAGATTGTTTTGCTTAGGATTATACAGAGATGCCTGGTTTAGACCGATCGATAGTCGAACATCGGTTACCTATTAAGTCTGGTTTCCAACCACATCGGCAACCTGCGCGCCGATGCAATCCTACGGTGTTGCCCGATATTAAGGCCGAAATTACAAAGTTAATTGAAGCTGGGTTTATTCGGCAGTGTTGATATGCCGATTGGATTTCTAATGTGGTTCCTGTGTATAAAAAGAATGGAAAACTTCGTGTTTGTATTGATTTCAGGAATCTCAATAAGGCTACGCCGATGGATGGTTATCCGATGCCTGTTGCCGATCTGCTGATTGATGTTGCTGCTGGACATCAAATCATTAGCTTCATGGATGGTAATGCTGGCTATAATCAGATATTCATGGCCGAAGAGGATATATCCAAGACTGCTTTCAGATGTCCAGGTCACGTCGGTCTATTTGAATGGGTTGTAATGACTTTTGGCTTGAAGAATGCCGGTACTACTTATCAGAGAGCAATGAATTTTATCTTTCATAAGTACATCGGCACGATAGTCGAAATCTATATTGATGATGTGGTGGTTAAATCCGGAAGTTTTGAAAAGCATCTTGCCAATTTGCGAAAAATCCTAGAATGCACAAGGGGCATGGGTTGAAGATGAATCCTAACAAGTGTGCGTTTGGCGTATCGGCAGGTCAGTTTCTAGGTTTTATGGTGCATCAGAGAGGCATCGAAATCGGCATAAAATCTATTGATGCAATTAATAAGGTGGTTGCTCCTACGAACAAGACTGAGCTGCAATCCTTGATCGGCAAGATTAATTTCATTAGAAGGTTTATATCTAACTTATCTGGTAATATTAAATCTTTTAGTCCATTGTTAAATCTGAAAGCCGATCAAGAGTTTACATGGAAAGAGGAACAACAGTTAGCCTTGGAGGAGATCAAGAAATATTTGGTAAACCCTCCAGTCTTGGTTCCACCCCAACACGGGAAGCCTTTCAGGTTGTATTTGTCTGTCGATGACGGTGTTATCGGATCAGCCTTAATTCAAGAATTTGAAGGGAAAGAACGTGTGACTTATTATTTGAGCAGAAGGTTAGTAGATGCTGAAACCAGGTATTCGGCCATAGAGAGATTGTGTTTATGTTTATATTTCTCTTGCATAAAATTGAGGCATTATTTATTGTCGGTTGAATGCACTGTTATCTGCAAAGATGATGTGGTTAAGTACATGTTGTCGATGCCGATATTAAGTGGGAGAATCGGCAAATGGATTTTAGCACTTTCAGAGTTTGATTTGAAGTATGAATCGGCTAAGGCAGTTAAGGGTCCGGTGATGGCCGATTTGGTTACTCAACATTGTAATATGGTAAGCTCTGTAGAGATTGCTCCTTGGACTCTGTTCTTTGATGGGTCTATATGCAAAGAAGGAGCAGGTATCGGCATTATTTTAGTCTCCACCCGTGGACGAAAATATGAAATTTCGTTGCCGATTGTTGCTACCTCAACAAACAATCAGGTTGAATACCAGGCTCTACTAAAGGGGTTGGAATTACTCAGGGAGGTACATGCCGATGCTGTTGAGGTTTTCGGTGATTCTATGTTGGTAATCAACCAATTGATTGGGGCATATGAATGCCAAAGTGAAGCTTTAATTGCAACCCATGAAAGATGCTTGCAGTTATTGAAAGGATTCAAAGAGTACCGCCTTGAGCATATTCCTAGGTTGCATAACGAAGAGGCTAATCAGTTAGCATAGAATGCTTCAGGATATCAGCCGATTCAAGAAGTCATGACATCGGTAATGGTTGTCGATGATTGGAGAAAGGAAATTGCCGATTACTTGAGAGATCCGTCCAAGAAAGTTGAAAGGCGTCTAAGGTTCCAAGCTACCAAGTATGTGCTCCTTGACGTTGAATTGTATTATCGGATGATTGATGGAGTTTTGCTCAGATGCCTTGGTAAGGAGGAATCAGAAGAATTGATGGGCGAAATCCATGAGGGTGTGTGTGGAGCACATCAATCGGCATTCAAGATGAAGTGGATGATTAGGCGGAATGGATATTATTGGCCGACAATTCTTGAAGATTGCTTCAACTATTTAAGAGGGTGCCAGGATTGTCAGAAGTTTGGTAATGTCCAGAGGGCACCTGCATCGGCAATGAATCCTATAATCAAGCCTTGTCCGTTTAGAGGATGGGCTATTGATCTCATCGGCCAAATTTATCCACCGTCAAGCAAGGGGCATAAGTTTATACTGGTTGCTACCGATTACTTTACAAAATGGGTTGAGGCGATTCCTTTGAAGAAGGTAACATCGGCAAACATGGTAGATTTTGTAAAAGAACATATTGTTTACCGATTCGGTATCCCTCAAACTATTACCACCGATCAAGGAACTATATTCACATCGGGAGAGTTTGATGACTTTGCTGCTAGTATGAGGTTCAAGGTATTGAATTCTTCTCCTTATTATGCTCAAGCTAATGGTCAGGCTGAAGCAATTAATAAAGGAGTCATTAGTCTTATCAAACGCAAAATTGAAGAAAACCCTAGGAGGTGGCATATAGTGTTAAATGAGGTCCTATGGTCGTATCGGATGGCGTGTCATGGTGCAATTAAAGTTTCGCCGTATCAGTTAGTCTATGGACACGATGTTGTCCTGCCTTGGGAAATTAAAACTGGTTCCAGGCGATTATCTTTTCAAGATCAATTGACAACCGATGATTATGGTATTCTTATGAAGGATGAGTTAGAAGATCTAGCAAGTCATCGGTTGAAGGCTCTGATCAGCATTGAAGAAAATAAGAAAAGAGTTGCCAGATGGTATGATAAGAAGGTGAAGGTGAAGCAATTTACCAATGGCGATCTAGTATGGAAGTTGATTTTACCGATTGGGACTAAGAGTTCTAAGTTTGGAAAATGGTCTCCTAGTTGGGAAGGTCCTTATCGGATAAAACAGTCTGCTCCTGGTAATGCTTATATTTTAGAAACTCTCGAAGGAGTTGCATTCTCCAGAGCAATCAACGGTAAATACTTGAAAAAATATTACCCTAGTATTTGGGTAGATGCGTAAGGTATCCGTTTGAATGCCGATGAAAGAGAAAGTTGTAAGACATCGGTAAAAGCGTACTGACATTACATTACAAAGAAAAATCAAGTATTACTATTAGATTTTCCGATATGATGAATTGTAGCAAATTACAACAAAGATTGAATAGCTAAGATCGCACGCAGGCGAATTTGCTCTATTTCTTCCATCTCCCTGGCATCATCATCGGCAGACCCTTCAATTGGTTTGATTTTCTTCTTCAGCACGATAGCTTGTCGAGCGTTTGCGTCTCTTTCTTGTCGCAAAGCCTTGATGGTATCGGGTAGTTGAGCTTTCTTTTGGCTAGCTATATTCAGGGCTTCATCAACCTTCTTCAATTCAGTCAGCAGCTCTTCCTTCCTCGCCGATAAGTGGACGATTTCTTGCTCAAGAGTAATGCCAGAAGCTTCTAAATGGCCGATGCCTTTGTGCTTCTCATTGGCAACTTGCTTGAACTTGAGCATTTCCTCTTCAAGCTTTGACTAAGTGTTCCTATCGGCAATACGGCGTGAGGCCCGTTGGTATTGGAGTTGTCGGCTCTCGAGGAATGCTGGTTGGAAGAGAATTTCTTCTGTATCGGCAGATAGGTGGCCTTGGATGTCTTTGAAGGCTATCTTTGCTGCAGTGGAATCTTGGACAAGATAGGAGGTGTCTTGTTGCAGTAAAGATAACAACGTTTCAAGCTTGAGCTTGACATCTGCCGATAAAGCTGGAGCGGAGCTTTCTTCGTCTTCGTCTTCATCGGGAAGGTTGACGGCGAAGGAAAACAAGCTGTTTGCTGCAGCAGAACCTTCTTGGTCTTCGTCTTCAGGAAGGTTGACACCGAAAGAAAACAAGCTATCGGGAGAGTCTTAGGCCTGAAAAGGAGAAAGTTAAAATTTGCCGATCATAAATTTGTACTGCAAGTTTTTAGATAATCAGCTTACTATCTTAAAGCGGATTTCTTGCCCGGGACTTGGAAAGTTGGCTGGCATGGCCTCATCCTGGAGATCGGCAACAGTTGCCGATGAACACGCTTCAATAGGAGGAGCAGTCGGTGCTGTTGCTGGTGCAGTCTCTGTCGCGGTGGATGGCTCCTGTGGCGGTGATGCCGTCCTCTGGTCCGGATTTTCATCCGGTGTAGATGCTGGTACCGATGCCGACGTCGCCTCTGTCGTCACAGTAGGCGCTTGTGTTGTCTCCTGGTCAGAGATGTCGTTCAGTGGATGATCGGGAATAGACGCCGATGATGGTTCTGTCATTGGTACATCAGCGGGGGATGGTGATGCAACTGAAGTGGCCCGCCTCAGGCGTTTCTTCTTCAGAGCAGCGGTTGGAGAACCAGCCCGTTTCGGTTGCGAAGCTTGGGGGGCATCGACAGTAGGAGTTGGAGAAGCCTGTATGTCTGGAGTAGCTGCCGATGGCCTCACTGCCTGAAATTTTTGGTGTAAGTTAAATGAAGTAAATGTTGTCGATGAGAGTTTGTGGTCGGTATAAGTAAAAATAAAACTTACTGCGAAAGCCCGCGCCAAGATGGCAGCAGCAGCCGATGGAGTAGCAATGGTCGTTGCAGGTGTCGACCTTGGTTTCAGAGTGACCTTAGGTGTCTTCTGAGGAGTGAAGGCAGCCAATGTAGAAGCATTGTTGCCGATAATCGATATAGGGCTCATCACTCGAACGCGGAAGGGCTTGCCACTCTTGCTCATTCGGGGGATTGGATCGTTGACCTGTAGTAAAACAAAGTCAGATGCCGATGATAGAAGTAAATAGTAAAATACGTTGGGATAAAGAAACTTACTGCATCATCGGGAATGACGTGATCGGTGTCGATCAAGTGCCGATAGTAGTGTGATGACTTGGCGAACAGTTGGCCTCTCCACTCTTGCCACCAAGATTTGTATAACTCTATCATGAATGATGTTGGTGCCCAAGAGGATAGGTCAATGTTTGATGTATCGGCATCGGGAGGGAGATTGACAACCTTGTTCCAGTCCATGGCGCTGGAGATGATTTGCCTTGGTTTTATCACCTTAGAGTAGCAGAGCTTGATGAGTAATTGGTCGAATGCCAGTTGTCTTGCTGCTACCAATGGGTAATAGAACTCAAAGGATGGAGGAGCATTCTTCCCAGTTCCGAAGATGTTAACTAGAATAGCTCGGGGAACAATGCTGGCCTTCATGATTACTTCATTCTGAGGCACGTTCCAATCGGTAAGGTTGAACAACAGAGGGAATTGGTTATTCTCATCAACATAGGGCCACCAAAGCTATTCTGCGACAGGGACTCCACAGTAAAACTTTTGGAAGAACCTGCCGAATTGATCTGCATTGGCATCGGTTCCTGGTAGCACTATGATGACTTCCCCAAAATTGAGTGGGGGGCGAGTTTCCGATTCATCATCCTCATATACGTAATCTTCCGATATATCCCTTGGGAATTGCTGGTTGAACAGATCAAATTGAAGGACCTTGTACATGTGTGCGTTCAACCACATATTCACGAACCACCAAGGACCTCCAAGGTTGCCGATGGACTCACCTAGCAATAGCTTCTTGGACACTTGGTGTAGGAGATGGTATACCGATCCAAGAAGGTATCGACCGAGAGGGAGTTTCGTTCCATCGGCAAGAAGTTCTGCTGCGGGGAGATGCATGGTGGTAGGTCCAACTGCTCTGCCATAGAAGATAAATTTCTCTAGCCACATATTCAGAAAGATGGCATGCTCCCTCTGACCTACCGATCCAGTTTTTTGATATTCCTGGATGTAACCGGTCTAGCCGCCGATATTGCGCGTGTTCACTTTGTATTCAGCCTTCCTATTGAACAAAGCGGAGGTATCGGCAGAGGAGACGTCGAGGCCGGTAAGCATATGCACATCGGCAAGAGTAGGAGTGGTCGGTCCGTGTCTGAATAAAAAGGCATTCATTGTATCGGACCAGAAATAAGAAGCCGCCATCATCATATTCTCATTCTTCTCCATATCGGCAATGGAGAGCCTGATGCACTTGTCTAGGTTACGCTCTGACCAGTAAACTTGCTGTGTTCTGATTACTCTGAGGTACCAGTTATTCCATCCCTTGGTAGGTCTAGGCCATGAACGGAAGGCATCTTTCCATAACCCTAAGTCGAAGCACTCAGATTTAAAGGGGATACGTTTGGCTTCTGCATTGATCAGATTAGTGGGGTCAAGATTGCCCATTGGACCTAGGCAGTTGAAGTTGGATTGCTCGATTGGGATTACTACTTTGTTGTACAGTTCCTAGGTTTTGGAAAAAATCAAAGAAAGAAAGGGGAAAAGAGGATTATAAAATTAATACAGAAAAGGGACTTGCAGAAGGTGAAGTGAGAAGGGGATGGATTTACCTTTGGGACGTCGAAGTGGATCGCCATTGGTGCTGTTCGTGCTTCGTTGGAAGAGGGCGCCGCTGCTTGAGTTCACGGGGTTGTTCTTCGGAGTTGCCGCCGGAGTCGCCGCCGAGGTTGAAGATGAGAGCAGGTGAAGGTAAAAAGTAGGCTCAGGTTAAAAACAGATTGGATGGTGGTAACTTTTATAAGCCTGGTCAGGGGCATTTTGGAATTTCCTTCGCACTGAGCCGGAATGTAGAGAGGTATGCGTGGCAATCGAGGAGATGTGACTGGACTTACAACTGTTCATACTACAATCGCGGAATTTTGTTAATAAATTGCGATTTTTACGTGCGGTAATCGAGAAAGTTGTGCAGTTATCTTGGAGGGAACAGTTATAGTAGAGAAAATTTCGGCGCGTAAAATATTCTACAGTCCGAAATTGGGGGCATGTGTTGACACCGTTTTTCGGCATGTGTCAAATGAGCTAAGACTTGCATTGATCGGTAGCCATTTTCCATCGGCATCAGGAGGTCGTCAGCCAATGTTATCGATGAAGGTAGATGCTGCGAAGAGGTTAAGTTTGTTGCCGATGGAAGCTGGACGTTTCTTGCCGATAAGGGTATTGACGATAAGGATGTCGCCGATGGGAGTTGGACGACTCTTGCCGATAAGAATTAGTTGGTAAAGACAAGTTACCAGAAGTGCAAAATCGCTGATTGGAAAGTATTGCCGATGCCGATGGGCATGGAGTGCCAATGGGCACAGGGTGACGTGGCAGTTGACATCAGTAAGGGATTGCCGATGGCAATAGAAGGAAGCTGCGGATTAAAGTCTGCCGATGGAAAGATTTCATCCAAGGAAAGACATAAGGAAACTGGTAATCTTATACCAGTATTGTTATGGTAGTTTGAATCCGACTCTTGCACGAGTCGTTTGTTTCCTTAAAAATAGAGATATCTGTTTAGGAAAATAATATTGTTATTTGGGTCCGACTCCTGCGCGACTCAGTTATTTCCTTTAAAGTAGGAGTTTGTTTTGGGAAGGTACGAGTCGTGTCTCTGTACAACTCTGCATGTGGGAGTATAAATATATGCCCAAGGGCTGCGTAATAACATATCAATCAATCTATCAAACAAATCAATTACTCTTATTTACTTTCAATACAATTTACCCTTTTATCGCATTAATCTTAGTATATCTACGAGTTCTTCAAGCTTCGACGGGCTGTATCACCTTGATCTCCGTCAAACCCTTGCAACTTCCGCGTGGGAGTAATCTGAGCTTTGACATCCGGGCGCATCGCTGTTGTCTCGTTCAGCTCTGCTCTAGTTATCCTGATCAAGTCTGAGTCCTGACATCCGGGCGTATCGTCGTTGTCTTGTTCAGATTTTGTTCTAGTCATCGTCCATGTCGATTAACTGGTCAAATCGACTGGCACACCCTCGGAAATCGAATTTGGGTAATAGCTCGAGGTGTTTGTAGATCCTGACGCTTTTTGTGTCAACACCTCTTTTGGCACATCCGGTGGGACCATTATACATCTATCATGGGTGATAACTCCGACGTTAACCAGAGAAACGTCATCGAAGTCTCCGAGGCCGATCTGAAAGATGATCAAAGGCTGGCTATGGAGCGGGCTATGGAGGAGTACAAGCAATTGTATCTGAAGTCCTTCAGCCTAAGCAGGAGCGGCGAAGCCATCCAGAAGCAAGATCCACCGTTGCCGCGGCAGGTCACGTATGACGCCAATCCTGGTAAGTTACAAGAGATGGTTAATTCTGCTTTAAATCAAGCATTAATTAGCCACTCCAGTGTGCTGCATAATACCGTGTATAATGCTGTTATGCAATCATTCAAAGAAGGGCATGCACCTCAATATGTTGGTCCAGCATATCATCAGCCTGGATCGGCATCCATCAACCCATCGACAACCCCAGTGGCGTCTTCCACTCTCGTGGATCCGTCTGCTGATGTGGCTACACCACCAAGACTGAGTTCTGAAGGCGTCACCAAGCTTAGTACAGATCCGGTGGCATCGGCAATGACAGGACCTGCTGTCCAGAGTCCAACTCTCGTCAATTGGTGGGGATACGGTATGCCTTCAAATCCATCTGCTGTTTCCAATCTGGTGCAGGGAGACAGTTCAGCGTGGAAGGGCTCCATGGCATCGGCAATGCAATCACAGCCGACGGTCTCTATGATGCATTATTCTACGTCTTCTCCAACTGTGCAAGTGCCATCAGAACATTTCCAGATGGTAATTCCTAAAGTACCTCTGATGCCACCATCGGCGAATTCTGTGCCGATGCAACACAGTATAGCAACTGGAAGTCAACCTCTGGTGGAAAACCCTCAAGCTGGAGTGCTAGCACATCAAGGTAACCAATTTGCTGATTACTCTAAGATGCAGGAGCAGCAGGTGCCAGTTAGCTATCAGCCATCGGTAAGTCACATGCCGATGACTTATAATCCTGGATGGACCAATCAGCCGCCAGCTCAACAACCTGGTATGATAATGTATCATTATGGAAGTTCAGCGAACAATCAGAGTAGACCATCGGTATAGAAACCGATGAATATGATGACTCAACATAATTCAGTGAGTGTACATGCTTATCCATCGGTAAGTCAGCCGATGCCTAACGTCCAGATGACTGGTGCTGCGCCTATGCCAATTACCCCGCATCATCTTCTACCAAGACCTGAAGGGGTGCATCAGCCGGCTCCACCAGTCAACAACCAGTCAATGAGTCGGCAAGAGCAGGATACATATTGGACCGATAAGATCGCCGAAGTGATGAAGGAACAATTCGGCATTAAACCCAAGGTTAATACAATTCGTCCTACCATAGCCTGATGTCCGGTCATCAAAACGGGGCTTTTCTCTGACCGATCGACAGGATAGTACCCGTTGCACTCGGGGCAATTATCAGTAGTGGGCAGCTTGATGCCTTCTTCCCAGCAGTGAACAAAGAAGGGACACTTCCAATGGTCCTTATGCCGAAGCCACTCTTGGCGTTTTTCTTCCTCTTGCAGCCGATATCGCTCCTCTCGTGACTGCCGATACTCTTTCCTTGGTCGCCCATGCGTGATTATAACACCATCAGATCTCCTGGTGTTACTGCTTTCATCGGCAACCCACTTGCCTTTCCTATCATCGGCAAACTTCTTCCCTGTTACTTCATGCGCAGCTATCTGATGTTCAGGGTCTACCGATGCACTTTTCTTGGCAGCTTCCGATGTCAGCATCTTAGTTTTCCCACTAGTCTCCACCATATTATTTGGAAATGGGTGCTGGTCAATCTTTATCGGCTTCTGGGCTTTGGAATTTTCAAACTTGATTCACCCAGATTCAATTTTCGATTGCAACTGCTGCCGAAAGACTTTGCAATCATTGGTATTGTGCGAAGTTGCATTGTGCCACTTGCAATACCTGATCCTTCTGAGCTCTTCGGCCGATGGAATTACCTGGTTAGGCGCTAGCCTAATCCTCCCTTCTTGAAGTAATAGGTCAAACATCCTATCGGCCTTGGTGATATCAAAGGTGAATCTCTCAACTTCTTTCTGGTCGAACGGACAAAATATCGGTTTTTTATTCTCTACCCATTCAACTAAACCGATACTTGCTTCTTCGTCCGAATTTGTCTTCTTAGTTAAAGACACCTCCTCATCCCAATTTCTTCTAGGCTCGAAAACCTTGGTGTTTTGATCGGCAATCCTTTGCACAAGATGGCTTAAGCTTTCGAACTCTTGAGACGCATATTTGTCCCTGATGTGCGGTAGTAATCCTTGGAAGGCCAAATCCGCCAATTGCCGATCATCAAGTACCAAGCTATAACACTTGTTCTTCACGTCTCGCATTCTTTGCACGAAGCTTTCTACCGATTCATCATTACGCTGCTTCAATTTGACCAAATCGGTAATCTTTTTTTCATATACGTCAGCAAAGAAGTATTTGTGAAACTGTTTTTCTAGATTGGCCCAAGTGATCACAGAATTTGTAGGCAGTGAAATAAACCATGTAAATGTCGATCCAGATAACGATAATGAAAACAATCTCACCCTCAGTTCATCCCTGCTGGCTGCCTCTCCACATTAGATAATAAATCGGTTAATGTGCTCCATTGTTGATATATCATCTTGACCAGAAAATTTGGTGAAATCTGGCACCTTGTACCGATTCGGGAGAGGAATCAAATCATATGCCGAAAGGTATGGCGTCTGATAAGAGTAGGTATTAACCTTAGGTTTGATGCCGAACTGTTCCTTCATTACTTCGGCAATCTTATCGGCCCAATATGCATCCTGATCTTGCCGATGCATTGGCTGGATGTTAACAGGTTGAGCAGGCTGATACGCTTCTTCATACCTCTGTGGTAAGTAATCCGGACCGGTTGGCGCAAGTGCAGCATCAATTCGCTGAATATTATGCATCGGCTAGTTTGCCGATGGACCATCTTGAACGCTCACTGGAACGTGTTGTGGTAAAGTCCGATTTATCGGCTAGCATACCGATGTCTCATTGTGCGCGTTCGCCTGAGGGTTTTGCAGCGAAATACCACTTATCGGCTGGGGTGCCGATATCTTACTCTGCAGACTCGCTAGCGGATGATACGGTGGAGCTCTTGCCACTTGGTATCCAGGCTGCATTAGATGTCATCGGCATATGACTTGCCGATGGCTGATAACCAGTTGACGCTTGCTGCTCTTGTACCCTTGAATGATCGCCTTGACTTGCGGATACCACAGCTCGAGGAGCCATTGCCGATACGGGTTGGTTCCCAATCACAATGTCTTGCTGCATCGGCCAAGAATTTGCCGATGTCTTCACGTAGGGCACTTCGTGTACCATCTGAAGATTTTCTGACGGCAACTGCACCGTAGGAGAGGATGTAGCATAATGCATCACTGGAATCATCGGTTGTGCAAGTGTTGTCGATGCCACGGGAACCTTCCACCCTGCATTGTTATCTTGGACCAGTTTGGAATCAGCAGATGGACTTGGAGACATACCGTATCCCCACCAGCTGATGGAAGTTGGCTGACTCTAGGTCACAGGTCCAGACATTGTTGACACCACTAGATTTGCATTCAATTGAGTAATGTTTGTTGGGTCCGATCTTAGCGACGTGATCCCATCGGCAGATCGGTTCATATGCGGTGAAGACACTCTTGGACCCGCCGATGGGATCATAACAGATGCCGATCCGAGTTGATGATACGCCGGATCAACATAATATGGTGCTTGTCTTTCCTTGAAAGTTTGCTTGACAGCATTGTATACAGTATTGGATGGCACATTGGATTGGCTAATTAACACATGATTTAATGCAGAATTAACCATCTCTTGTAATTTACCAGGATCGGCGTCGAAAGTGACCTGCCGTGGCAACGGCGGATCTTGCTTCTGGACTGCTTCGCCGATTCTGTTTAGGCTGAAGGACTTGAGATATAACTGTTTGTACTCCTCCATAGCCCGCTCCATAGCTTGCTTCTGATCATCTCTCAGATTTGCTTCGGAGACTTCAGTGACACTCTTCGGATTGATCACAGCAGTATTGTCCATTAAACTTGTAATGGCCTAAACCGTGGCCAAAAGATGTGATATTGTCCCACTGGGCGTGCCAAAAGAGGTGTTGACACAAAAAACGTCAGGTTCTGCGAACACCTCGGGCTTATACCCGAATTCGATATCCGAGGGTGTGCCAGTCGATTTGACCAGTTAATCGACAAGGAGAATAACTAGAACAAGATCTGAACGAGACAACGGCGATGCGCCTAGATGTCAAGGCTCAAACCTGATCAGGATAACTAGAGTAGAGCTGAACGAGACGACAGCGATGCGCCCGGACGTCAAGGCTCAGGTTGCTCAAACGCGGAACTTGCAAGGGTTGATGGAGATCGAGGAGATGCAGCCCATCGAGACTTGAAGAACTCGTACATATCATCCTTCATCAGCAACATCCCTGCATGCTTTATCATTAGCGCCCTGGTTTTATTCTCATCGGTAACTTTGACCGATGACCTTCCGATGCCGATAGAAAATCACATCGGCAACTGTATGCTCACGTTAACCATGTCATCCTTCATCAGCAACATCCCTGCATGCTTTATCATTAGCGCCATGGTTTTATTGTCATCGGCAACTTTGACCGATGACCTTCCGATGCCGATAGAAAACGGCTACCGATCAGAGTGAGTCTTAACCCTTTTGATAATCCATAACCTTCTTCTATCGCCATCGGCAGCTCTCTGCTGACACCAGCCACTTCATCCTACTTCCATCGGCATCATCATTCATCAGCAGCTTTTCGTCCTGATCGGCAATATTCTTGCCTTTATCGGCAATTTGACCGGTAATATCCCAATGCCGATAAGGAACGACAACTAGCCTTTTGCCGATCGGCACAATCCTTAGATCATATTGACACATGCCAAAAAACGGTGTCAACAAGGAAAGATTTCTCGGTCAATTACACTTCAATCCACAGCCTTGGATAGATAAGAAGGAACTCCAAGGGATCCTTGCAGGAACTCCACGCAATCACCAAGATAAGGGGGTGGAGACCTCCTTAGCTGAAACGCATAAGGCAAAAAGAGAGGCGACGACGGTGGCGCTGGGAGGATGAAAGGCGACGGCGCTGTGTGAATGAGAGGCGGCGGCGGCGAGGGGGGAGTGGCACGACTCCGGGGTGCTGCGGATGCGAGGGAGTGGAGAGGGCGCGATCCTTAGAGCTCTTCAGCGGTGGTTAGGGTTTGAGAGGCGAGCGACGACGGCGTACGGACCAACTGAAATGACCGAGAGGGAGAAAGAAGAGACGAGGATTTTTTTTAAAAAAATCAGCCTTAAGTTCGCGACGGACGCTTCGGATTGGAGCGACGGACGCTCCGTCGATGTGCGACGGACGCTGGACAGCGTCCGACGGCATCGTTCGTCGGGCTTCCAGAACAGGTTTGAAACGCCCAAACGCATTGACCGCGTCGGACGATCTGCAACGGACGCTGGGGAGCGTCTATCGCCCTGCAAACAGGCAACGTTCAGTCTTCGGACGATCGCGACGGACGCTGAGGCATTTGTCGCCGAGCGTCCATCGGCAGCGTCCGACGCCCTTTAAAATAGAATTTTTCAAATTTGATTTTTGCATCTTTCTCCCAAACAAGTTCCAATCCAAATAAGATCCAAATAACACCTGATTGGACTTGATATGAGAACCACCTCTCAAACTCTCCTTTTCAAATAGTTTGCCATAGGCTTAGATTTAGTTTTAGCTCAAAATAATCGAATGGAAGCACCAAGGAGGCATCATATGGCCACAAGAGGGGTAAAGAAGTGTCTTGAGATTGGAATGCTCCCCCTAAGTGGACGAACACGGAGGATGCTCAATCTTAACCAAAAAGAAACGGCAAACGACACATGCAAATGCAATTCATTACAAGAATTTGAATCTAGGTTGCTTGCAAGTTTAAACCATGAATTGGACTTCTTCACACATTCAAGAACGGTTATTCCAACCATGTTAGCCAAGCCTATGTGCATTACTAAATTAACATGATTATATTACACATGATGCAAGGTTGGTTCACACAAGATCATCTTTTAGTGAAGTTAGAGCGATCAAGCACATTCAACTCGCTTCTCAACCTACAAAAGGTTGTTTCATCGAGAGGTTTAGTGAAGATATCCTCCAATTGATTTTCGCTAGAAACTCCCACTAGTGTGATATCTTTCCTAGCCACATGATCTCTAAGAAAGTGATGGCGAATATCAATGTGCTTGGTGCGAGAGTGTTGAACCGGGTTATTTGCAAGCTTTACGGCGCTTTCATTATCACACAAAAGTGGAACATCTTTTAAAACCACGCCGTAATCAAGTAGTGTTTGGGACATGTATAAGATTTGTGCACAACTAGCTCCCATGGCTATGTATTCCGCCTCGGTGGTAGACAATGCCACACTATTTTGCTTCTTAGAGGACCAAGAAACAAGTGATCTTCCTAGCAAATGGCAACCGCCGGAGGTACTCTTCCTATCACCCTTACACCCGGCATAATCCGAATCGGAATAGCCACAAAATAGGAAGGGAGCTCCTTTGGGATACCAAAGGCCAATGCTAGGGGTGTGCCTTATGTACCTAAGGATTCTTTTAACCGCACAAAGATGCGACTCCTTAGGGTTTGCTTGAAACCTAGCACACATACACACACTAAACATGATATCCGGCCTAGATGCGGTGAGGTAAAGTAAACTACCGATCATTGAGCGGTAAAGAGTTTGGTCTATCGGTTTACCTCCCTCATCGAGATCGAGATGCCCATTGGTAGGCATTGGGGTCTTGATTGGCTTGCAATCCTCCATCTTGAATTTCTTGAGCACATCATTAGTGTACTTCTCTTAAGATCTGAAGGTGACCTCCCTCAATTGCTTCACTTGGAAGCCAAGGAAGAAGGTTAGCTCGCCAATCATCGACATCTCGAACTCCTTGGACATCAATGCACCAAATTCCTTGCTATGATCTTGGTTTGTTGACCCAAATATAATGTCATCGTCATACACTTGGCAAACAAAGATCTCTCCATCTAGCACCTTGGTGAAGAGTGTGGCACTTTCTCGATCTTGAAGCCCTTCTTGAGTAGGAAGTCCCTTAGCCTCTCATACCAAGCTCTTGGAGCTTGCTTCAAACCATAGAGTGCCTTGGACAACCTATACACATGATTAGGACAATTGGGGTCTTCAAACCCGGGAGGTTGTGAGACAAAAACAAGTTCGTTGATGAAACCATTTAGAAAGGCACTCTTCACAGAGTTTCATTTTGTGATGTGAAGCATATGCCAAAAGGATACGAATGGCTTCTAGTCTTGCAACCGGTGCAAAAGTCTCCCCAAAATTCAAGCCTTCAACTTGGGAGAACCCCTTTGCCACCAATCTTGCCTTGTTCCTCACAACCACACCTTGATCATCTTGCTTGTTCCTAAACACCCACTTGGTGCCAATGATTCTTGCTCCTTTGGGCTTTTCTACTAGTGTCCACACTTCGTTCCGTGTGAAGTTGTTCAACTCTTCATGCATGGCGTTCACCCAATCCAGATCCGCAAGTGCATCCTCCACACTAGAAGGCTCAACAAAGGAAACAAAAGAGTGATGCTCAACATAAGAAGCAAGTTTAGATCGAGTTGTTACCCCCTTGATGGACTCCCTATGATGAGGTCTTGTGGATGAGCTTGAAGCATAGGTGTAGATCTTCTATCAATCACTTGGGGAGGAGGTTGTGGTGCATCAACATCACTAGCTTGAGCCTCGGCTTGATCTTGAGGGATGAAGGTATCTTCTTATGCTTCCCTCACTTGTTCTTTATCAACTTGAGGCGTGTGAGGTGGAGAGGGTACTTGATTTGCATCATCTTCAACTCCTTCCACCTCTAGTGGGTTGATTGCACCAACGGGCATATTCTTCATAGCTTCCCTCAAGGGTTCATCACCTACATCATCAAGATTCCGGTTTCTTCCCATTCACAAGCTCATATGGGGGTTTTCTTGAGAAGCCTTTGAATAAAGAGCTGGTTGGCCGCATAGCATGCGGTGTTGATTGCTTCGGCCCAAAACTTCTTGGGGGTGTTGTATTCATCAAGAATTGATCTTGCAAGAGTGATTAGTGTCCGGTTCTTCCTCTCTACTACACCATTTTGTTGTGGGGTATAAGTGGCGGACACCTCATGCTTGATCCCAACTTCATCACAATAGTCTTAAATCTTGGTGTTCACAAACTCGGTCCCATTGTCACTTCTTATCTTCTTGATCTTCACATCAAACTCATTTTGGGCTCTAGTTGCAAACTTCTTGAATATTGATTGAGTCTCTCCCTTGTCTTGAAGAAAGAACACCCAAGTGTACCTGGAGTAGTCATCAACTACCACCAAGCAAAAGAGATTGCCCCCAAGGCTAGCATAGGTGGTAGGTCCAAATAAATCCATATGGAGTAGCCCTAGGACTCTTGAGGTTGACATGAAGGCTTTGGTTGGATGTGTGTTGGCCACTTGCTTGCCGGCTTGACATGCGCTACACAATTTGTCCTTCTAAAACACCACATCCTTCACTCCTCTAACCATCTCCTTCTTGACAAGCTTCTTCAAAGTTGACATTCCCACATGTGCTAATCTTCTATGCCATAGCAAACCCAAAGAACTCTTGGAGAATAGACATATTTGCAAACTAGCTTCATTTGAGGTGAAATCCACTAAGTAGAGATTGTTGTGCCGAAACCCTTTGAATATCAATGATGAATCTTCCATCTTGGTCACAACTACCTCATTTGGAGTGAAGAGACACTGGAAACCAAGATCACATAGTTGTCCCACCGATAGCAAGTTGAAGCTCAAAGATTGCACTAGCAAGACATTTGATATTGATTGATCATGGGAGATTGCCACTTTGCCTAGGCCTGACACTTTGCCTTTTGAATTGTCCCCAAAGGTAATCTTGTCTTGTCCTTCACAATCTTTCTCAAGTGTGGTGAACATCCGGGAGTCACCGGTCATATGTTGAGTGCATCCACTATCTATCACCCAATGACTTCCACCGGTCTTGTAGTTCACCTACACACACAAGAGATCAAGCTTTTTGTTTAGGCACCCATTGAGTACGGGAGCCCATTGCTTTCTCTACTAATGACTTAGTCACCCAAAGTGTCCTTGGTCTATTCTTGTTGGGTGGTCCTAAGAACACAACAAGTGGCTTGCCCTTGACATCCTTGTTGATGATATAGTGAGCATTGTATGCAAAAGGCCTAGTGTGCTTGGGCAAGGGTTGTGGAGGTGGAGTCACACAATTGTGAGAAAAGTGTCCTTTCTTCCCACACTCAAAGCATGTCTTCATCTTTGTCTTTGGCTTCTCTTGATAGAAGTACTTGGCTTGTTGTTGATGTTTATCTTTGGCTTTAGCTTTGGCCTTCTTCACTTGAGCGGACTTGTAGCCAAGACCGGCTTTGTCATTCTTCATGATAGTGTTCATAAGAAGCTCACTTTGAAGATTGTGGCCCTTAGTGAACCTCTCCATTCCAATGGCTAGATGGTTCTTCTCATTCTTTAGCCTCTTGTTCTCTTCTCTAAGCATATAAACTTCAAGTGCCACATTATAGTCTTTATCTTGTGACTCAATCACAATTGACTTGGTTGACTTGAGCTTGATAAGATCTTGCTTGAGCTTTTCATTCTCATTCTTGATCTTCATATATTCATTGTAGTTATCCGCCACAACCACTTGCTTGCCTTTGCACTTAGGCTCTTTCTCAATAGGCTCAAGAATTAAATCATCACAAGAAGTGCCAATGTCAATCTTGACAATGGAGTTAGCAACAATAGGCAAAGCATCCTCAAGACATTCATTATCTATAAGGAGAGTATCATGGTTCATCTTTACTTCGGTGTACTCATCCCTAAGCTTGATGTATTTTTCTCTAAGCTCTTGTGATGTCCTCTCTAGCTTATCATGTTTCTCTTTTAGCTCTTTTAAAGAGGCTTTGAGCTCCCTAGCATGTGAGGATAAGGATTTGTTTTCACTAATTAGCTCATCACTAGCATTGGATGTTGTTTCAAGTTTCTCTTGCAAGTCATCATTTTCTTTTTCAAGCTCTTCATTTTTAGCTTGCTCCTTCTTCACAATTTTAGTATACTTAGTGAGCAATTTTATGAGTTCATCATAAGAAGGAGCTTTGTATACTTTTTCACTTTCACTACCACTATCATCACTATCATCACTATCCTCTACTTTGGATTGTACCTTCCGGTCACCATTAGCCATAAGGCATAGGTGTGTAGAGGATGTAGTGGAGGAAGATGGTGGTGGAGGAGGAGGCAATGAAGTCCCAATGACTAGAGCGGCCACCTTCTCATCTTCACTTTCATCATCGGATGACTCACTTGAGTCTTCGATGTCGGTTAACCAATCACCAACAATGTATTCCTTGCCATCGTTCTTCTTGTGGTGTTGGAACCTCTTCTTCTTGAAGCCTTCTTTCTTCTTGTGGGGCTTCTCATCTTCGCTTGACTCATCTTTTTGCTCTTTGCCATTCTTGTACTTCTTCTTGTACTTGTCCTTCTTGGGCTTGGTACAATGGTGAGCTAGATGGCCAAGATCACCACAATTGAAGCAATCCATTTCCGACAATGGCTTGCTCTTGTTGCTAGTGAAGAACTTCTTCTTTCTTGAATCAAACTTGACACCACTCTTGTTTAGCTTCTTTAGCATCTAGGTGGTCTTCTTCACCATTAGATCAATGTTGGAGTCATCATCTTCACTTGAGCTATAATACTCCATCTTTGACTTGCCCGAGTCATGGCTAGCTTTGAGGGCCAAGTCTTTCTTCTTGGTGGATGATGAAGCTTCTTCTTCTTTGTTGATGTGCATGTACATCTCATGTGCATTGATCTTTCCCAAGACTTGTGTTGGTGTATATTTGGAAAGATCACCTTGATGCAACACCACCACAATGTTGGCATACTTGCCAATAGGAAGCACACAAAGAATCTTCCTCACAACATCGACTTCATCCATTTGCTTTAACCCAAGTGCATTCAATTCTTCTACAAGAACATTTAAGCGTGAGTACATTTCATTTGCATTTTCATGAGCAAGAATGGTAAAAGAATTCATCTTATTCATGACTAAGTGATATCGCTCTTCCCGCTCGCTCTTTGTGCCCTCATGAAGAGCACAAATGTTCTTCCACAACTCATGTGCGGTCTTTGAGGTTCGCACACGATTGAACACATCTTTGCCAATGCCCCTAAAGAGAGTGTTCCGGGCTTTGGCATTCCACTTCTCATAGTGGACCTCATCACCGAATGGTTCTCCGTCATAGGCCGCAAAACCATCGGTGGCGTCTTTGAGCACACCAACATCTAAGGCTTCAAGGTAAGCCTCCATACGCACTTTCCAATATGGAAAGTCGTCTCCATCAAACATGGGCGGCGGTCCATCCTCATGGGACATCTTGCTCTATGCGGTTAAGCCTAAATTAGAGCAACACGGCTCTGATACCAATTGAAAGGATCAAGATGCCCAAGAGGGGGAGTGAATTGGGCTCTTTTAAATTTCTAAGCAATATTAAAACCTAACAAGAGCCAATTAACTCCCCTAGTGCTTTCCCAAGTGTGTCCTAGCTAAACAAGCAAGGCAAGACAACGAAAGCGGTAAAGCCCTATGCAATTCTAGTCAAGCAACAAGAAGGTAATGCGGAAAGTAATGCTAGAATGTAATTGCAATAAGTAAAGAGGAGGAGGCAAATGAAATTTGACACGACGACTTTTTCCCGAGGTATCGAGGAGTTGACACTCCCCCCTAGTCCTCATTGGAGCACCGCGCACGGTATCGCTCCCCCTTAGTCCGCGCAAGGACTAAGTGCTCTCTACGGGCTGATTCTTTGCCACTCCGGCTCGGTGAATCGCCCACAACCGATCACAACGTCGATGGAGAAGGGCCGTCGACAATCCTCCGGCGATCACCTTCCTCCTAGCACCACCGAACCGTCTAGGTGATGTCGATCACCAAGAGTAACAAGCCTTGATCTTCACTTGACTCACTCAAGCTTCACAACTAAACGGATGCACACTTGAACTCTTGGATGAACTAGAGGAGAGGATGGATGGATTCGTGAATCGATCTCTCACTCTAGGGCTCTTGCTCTCTTCTCAACCTTCTCAACAAACTCAGCAACTGAAATGAGCAAAGGCAAGGTGGGAGAGAAGTGTAAGGAGCTATAAATAACCCTCAAGAAAACTGCCTCGGGCTGGCTCTTTAAGTTGGCGACGGACGCTCCGACGCCTAGGCGACGGACGGTCCATCGCCCTGCCCAACGGCCAGTTCTGCACATTGTTTTGGGCGACGGACGCTCCTGCGTAGTCCGACGGACGCTGAGGCATCAGCGTCCGATGCCCCTTTTCGTTTTGCATTGAAAACATGCCCACTGGAAGGCCGACGGACGCTACCCTAGCGGCCGACGCCTAGGCGACGGACAGCGTCCGACGCCCTCTGAAACTCAGGGGCTCAAACTGGGTGGCCGACGGATGCTACGTCATCCTGACGTCAGCGTCCGACGCCATCCTCCGACGCGATGGACAGCGTCCGGCGCCTCCAGACTCAGCATCCGACGCCCAGTAAACTTCTTTTTCAACTCCGGTTTCCGTCGCGATGAAATAGGAAGAAGTTCTTGGCTATCTTACGATTACCATAGGCTTGCTTAGAGCTAAGGAAGTCAAGTGTGCACCACACCTAAGTCATGAAGCTTTCCTAAGTCAAGCTACTAGTCTCAACCCCTCTTGATAGTACGGTCAAAGATCAAATAGAAGCCCTATCTATTTCTAAGTGCCCTTCATCACCTTATGGCACTTAGCCTATCATTCTAGGGTCTTCATCATGTCTCTTTGAAATACGAAACGATATCCATCTTGAGGGCTAAGTGATGACCATTCATGCACATTCATGTTGATCACAATGGCTAAGCTACGCATAGCCTCTGCAAAACACACGTTAGCCATAATAATCGCTAATTGTCGTTAATCACCGAAACCAACTAGGGCCATGATTCTTCAGAAGGTCACTAGTCTCATGTTCATCCAAGAAGCAAAATAGTGTGGCACTCTCTACCGCCGAAGCCGAATACATTAGTGCGGGGAGTTGTTGTGCACAACTATTGTGGATGAAAGCCACTTTGGAAGACTATGGAATTCAATTCAAGAAACTTCCATTGCTTTGTGATAATGAAAGTGCGGTGAAGCTCACCAAAAACCCCGTCCAACACTCAAGGACAAAGCACATCGATGTGAGACATCATTTCATAAGAGATCATCAACAAAAGGGTGACATTTTCATTGACAATGTGGGCACCGATGATCAATTAGCCGACATATTCACCAAGCCACTTGATGAAAAGAGGTTTTGCAAGTTGAGGATTGAGTTGAACATCTTGGATTTCTCTAACATGAGTTGATGCACCCCACCTATGACATGCCTCTACTCCAACATAGCAAGGTACAATTGATTGACATATGCATTCATCCTTTGCTAGTCTTGTATAGAGCATATAGACATCACTCATGATAAGCTCATTCATGAAAATCAAATGTTTTCTATGGACATATGACATCACTATAGTTTCTATGAGTTGATTGATCGAGTGATGGCATATGACATGTTGATAAGCTTGCAACCTCACATGTTTAGTCTAGAATGCTTATTCGTGTACTTAACCAAAAAATGGTCAAGATAACCATTGCAAGATGTGTGAAGAAGCTTGTCCATGGTTTAAACCGTGTTAAGTATCTAGGACAAGTAATCTAGGTTGAATAAAATTTGATAATTCACCCCACTCTTTTCTACATTGACTTGATAAACAAATCTCTCTAAGTATCCTCAAGTGATACATGTTACTACAAGTGGTTTCCTTTGTGGTAATGTGTGACAAAGGGGGAGAAATTGTGTTAAAAAATGATAGTGAAAAGGGGAGAAATAGTAAAAGGGAAAAATGTTAAAATGACAAACATTATAAGGAAAGAAACAAGTGTAATCTAGAAATAGGGGGAGAAATAAGATTTTGGAAAAATGAAAAAATAAAATTTTGAGCACACAATTAGGGGGAGCAAGCCTATGAACAATTTGTTGCATTTGAATGTGCATTCACTCATATGCTTGCTTGCATTGAAGTTATAGTATTTTTTCAAGTAGTTTATTGCTTATGTGGTGCATGACTAGTTGTAATCTTGATTGATGATTTGATCACTAGCATGCATATGAAGTTAGCTAGATATCCTATCTCCTTTTTATTATGTATTCCATGTGGTGTCAAGCTAACCATGTTGCTAAGGGTGAAATGATAGGCGCACTTCGATTGGTATCACGCTTCAAAGGTCTATGTTTAAAACCTTAGCATCATGTCATAGTTTGCTAGTGTTCACCCCTCTAAAAGTTCTATCTAAGCATGTGTGCAAAGCTTGATTCTTATTCATAGAAGTGCACACATGTAGGGGGAGTTAATACTAACAAACCAACTTAGAAATGATTGACCACCTTCTTTTATCCTTGATAATACCTTCAAGTGGTATCAATCATTTCAGGTTGAAATCAAAATCATATTTCATATCATTTTATATGGGTTGTCATCAATTACCAAAAAGGGGGAGATTGAAAGATCTCTATTGTTTTGGGCAATTGATGAAACCTAAGTACTAACCTAGCTCTAAGTGGTTGAGTAGGTTTAGTACACTAATGAGAAGATGAAGAAGACAAGTGATGAAGCAAGGTGGAGGCTAAGGAGAAATGCCAAAAGAGCTCACACTTGGAAAACAAGAGAAGAGGAGGAAACCCTAAGCTATTCAAGGCAAAGGTATAACTAGGGATTTCTTTTTAGTGATCAAGACACCTAGTGGGTGTGATCACATTTAGGATAGGTAACCGTACTATGAAGAGGGGAAAATAGTTAGTGGTTACACCTATCAAGTGCCATTAGGAGTTCATTGCATTGCATTGCATCTAATCCTAATGAACATCCCTTGTAAACTTGATAAAATATGCCAACACACATGCACAAGTCAGTGAAACACTTGGTGGTGGCACATGAGATCAAGGGAAGAAAAGAGAAGAAGATTCTGATCAAGACAGGAGCTCCGGACCAGTCTGGATGTGAGCACCGGACTATTGGAAGTGGTCCGGTGGTTCAGACTCAGGCAGGGCTCAGACAGAAGGGTGTCGTACTAGTGGTCCGGTGGTGCGTCGGACCATCAGTCGACTAGTTTTCAGAGTCCGGTGGCTCAGTAGGAATTCAAGGCAAGCTCCGGACCAGGTGCAATGGTCCGGTGGTCAGCTTCGGACTGGTGGTCCGGAGCACTGGCACTCACTGTGTGATATCGTCAAAGTACTAGAGAAGCTCCGGACCAGAGGATATGGTCCGGTGGTGAGCTCCGGACCAAGAGTCCGGAGCTTGGGTGCTTACTGGGCTCAGACGTTTGGCTGAGGCCAAAGCGTCGGACCAAACGTCGGACCCGGGGCTCTGGACTATTGCAAGTGGTCCGGTGATTAGATGTTTGAATCTCCAATGGTCAAATCAGAAGACAGTGGACACGTGGCACTCACAGAAGCATCGGACTAGGCTCCGAACCAGGCGTCAGACCATACCATCGGACCAGTTGCAATGATCCGGTGGTCTCCAAAAGTGGTCCGGTGGTCACGTTCTGCAGCCCCAAAAAGGGGAAAACAGCTAGTTTCTTTGAGGAGGCTATATAAGGGTATGTGACAGGTTCATGGAACCTCTCTTGCTCATTTTGATATTGCACACTCTTGAGAGGCTTGTTAGCACACACTCCCACTCATCTCTTAATCATTTGATCATCCATTTGGAGAGATTTGAGTGTTCAAGTGCATTGCATGAGTGATTCATCTTAGTGGCACTTGGGAGTTGATACCGCTGCTAGTTTCTTGTTACTCTTGGTGATTGCCTTCACCTAGATGGTTTGGAGCAAGTGGTGTGGATTCGAGAAGCTTGGTGATTGTGCTTCGTCGACCACAAGTGGCGATTGTGAAGGGGTTCTTGTGCCTTCCCCACGGGAGATCGCAAAGGTAACTCTAGTGGATTGTGCGTGTCTTGGAGAGCCCTTATCTTGTGTTGGTTGTGAGGCACCTGGCGACGGGTTTGGCATGTGATGCCAATTAGCTCTTGAACCTCCAAGTAAGTGAGCTGACACAACAAGGACGTAGCTAGTGGGCAAACTAGTGAACCTTGGTGAAAAATCAAGTGTCATCCATTTGTGATTGATTGGATTGCTCGGAGTTCTTGTGATTGGCTCATTACCTCGACACTGTGGTATAATCACTCTTCCCATCTTCGCATTTACCTTTTCATACTTGTCTAGTATATTAGGTTGTTCCTAGAGGGCTTCTAGACTTGTGTAGGAACTGAGTGATCCTAGCTATATTAGGTTAGCAATTGTGTTTAGAAGGCTTCTCATATCTTAGTTTGCTATTGCTAGTTAAGCTTCACCATCTTAGTGTCTAACATGTTGTTGAGTTTGTTTTTAGAATTTGAATTTAGGCTATTCACCCCCCTCTAGCCTTGGATAGGACCTTACAGTAACAATGGCCAAGAGAGCTCACTTGGACGAAATGGGCAACTATAAATAGTCCTCACCTCCAAAACTAGCCATTTCTTGCTTTTTCCCTTTTCTACGTAGGCGTCGGACTAGTCCGGAGACCAGATCGCCGGACCAATGAGCCTAGTCCGGAGCTATTTATGAATTCAAATTGTCACTGTGCCAGGCACCTCCGGGCTACCTTCAATGGTCCGGAGCCCTAGTCCGGAGCTCTGTTCCGAAGCCAGGGAGCTTAGTGAGTGAAAACTTCATCTCATCCACACACCTCCAGACCACTAGCATTGGTCCGGAGCCCTGGTCCGGAGCTCAGGTCCGAAGCCAGGGTGTGCACTGAGTTAAAACTGAACTCAGCCGCAAAGCGTCGGACTAGCCTCGGTCAGACCATCGGACTAGTCCAGAGCATTACTCTGTGGCTCACTTCTTCTGACAAGGGCCACCGAACCACTCACCGATGGTCCGGAGCACCTCCGGACAGGTTGTCCGGAGCTCTTTCCTCAGAGCTTATGCCTAAGGCAGGACCGTCGGACTACGTCCAATGGTCCGATGCCTCCTAGGCAAACTGGTCCGGAGCTCATTTCTCCCCCTTCTTCACCTCTTTTCACTAAGTCTCTTGAAGGGGTTTTGCTCCTACCATCTCAAGGGTTGTTTGTAGGGTCTCAAGGACAGGTTGTGACAAATGTGCATACACCGCCATTCCCAAACTCTCCTAGGTCAAGCTACTAATCTCATATCCCTCCTTTATAGTACGGTCAAAGGAAAACAAAGTCCTAGTCTATACTTAGTGCCCTTCTCAACCTCATGGCACTAAAAACTAGCCTAGTCTTCAACTTGTATCACCATCCTTTGAAACCGAAACGATTTCCATCTTGGGGCATGAATATCCATTAAGCCCATTCATCTAGCATCACTAATGACTTAACTCAAATGACTTTGCCTCTGGAAAACACACGTTAGTCATAGTGACCTAGCATTGTCGTTGTTGACATTGTTTTTTAGCATGTGTCAAATGAGCTAAGGCTTGACTGGTCGACAGCCATCTTCCATCGGCATCGGGAAAGCATAGCCAGTAATGCCGATGGGAGTATGCTGTGGGAAGATTAAGTATGTTGCCGATGGAGGCTGGATGGTCCTTGCCGATAAGGTTAATTAGTGAAATTAGGTCGCCTGGGCTGTAAAGTTACTGTTGCCGATTACCGATGAGGAGACATTGTCGATTGCCGATGAGGAGACATTACCGATTGCCGATGGGGACTGATTGGTGAAGACAGTTACCAGTATAAGGTTGCACTGATCCAAACTATGCTCTTGCCAATAGACTTGCTGCGTCCTAGCAACCCTAAGGTACCAGTTCTTCCACCCTTTGGTGGGCTTGGGCCATGACCGGAAAATAAACTTCCATAATCCTAAACCAAAGCATTCAGATCCAAAAGGGATTCGGTTGGTTTCCGCGTTGATCAAATAGCTGGGATCAGGATTCCCCATTGGGCCTAAGCAAGTAAAGCTGGACTATTCGAGAGGGATCACTACCTTGTTGTACAGTTCCTAGGGTTCGAAGAAAAGAAAGGAATGAATCAGAAAAGAAACAGAGAAGATTCTAGATTCGTGCAGAAAAAGAACCGGCAGGAGATTGGATGAGGACGAAAGAAGATTTTACCTTGGGGATGTCGACTTGGATCGCCATTGGAGTTGAAGAGTGCTTGCGGTTCGTCCTTGGGATGGGGAAGGAACTGTTGCTTGAGCTCGTGTTCTTCAGAAGCGTCGCTGGAGGTTGAAGACGGAGGCAGAGGGTGTGAAAGTGAAATCGACTCGGGGTAAAAAGCAGATTGGATCCCGGTAACTTTTATAAGCCTACTCAGGGGCATTTTGGGGTTTCGGTTCACACTGTGCAAAGATGTGGAGAGACCCGCGGTAGATACGCGTAATGATTAAGGGAATTTGCAACTGTTGGTGCTACAATCAAGGGATTTTATTATTAAATTGCGGTTCCGCGCGCGGAGATCGAGGAAACTGTGCATTTATCTCGAAGGTAACGGCTACAGCAATGGCTACAGTAGAGATAATTTCGGCACGCAAAGTACTATACGCTCCGAAACTAGGGGGCATGTGTTGACACCGTTTTTTAGCACGTGTCAAATGAGCTAAGGCTTGACTGGTCGACAGCCGTCTTCCATCGGCATCGGGAAAGCATAGCCAGTAATGCCGATGGGAGTATGCTGCGGGAAGATTAAGTATGTTGTCGATGGAGGCTAGATGGTCCTTGCCGATAAGGTTAATTAGTGAAATTAGGTCGCCTGGGCTGTAAAGTTACTATTGCCGATTACCGATGAGGAGACATTGCCGATTGCCGATGAGGAGACATTACCGATTGCCGATGGGGACTGATTGGTGAAGACAGTTACCAGTACAAGGTTGCCGATCGGGAAGTATTGTCGATGACGATAGGCATGGGATACCGATGAGTACAGGGTGACTTAGCGCTTAATGTCAGCGGAAGGCCGCCGGTGGTCAAAGAAGGAAGTCACGGATTGAAGGGATCTGCCGATGGAAAGTTTCCATCGAAAGGAAGACATAAGGAAACTGGTGATTTTATGCCAGTATTGTTATAGTAGTTTGAGTTTGACTCTTGCATGAGTCGTTTATTTTCCTTTAAAATAGGTGTGTTTGTTTAGGAAAATAATATTATTGTTTTAGGTCCGACTCCTGCGCGAGTCAGTTTTCTTAAAGTTAGGAGTTTGTTTTAGGAAGGATACGTGTCGTGTCTTTGTACAACTCTCCATGCGGGAGTATAAATATGTGCCCGAGGGCTATGTGTAACAATCAATCCAATATCAAACAAACCAATTTTACTCTGAAGCGTCAAGGTCATCGTCATCTGAATCCTCCCCCTGAGTGTCTGAAGCTGGAAGCGGAGCAATCTGGGGGACAGGAGCTGATGTGCCGGTGAACTCTGAAGAGTCTAGAACTGTAGCTGGAGCAGGTGTAGGATCAACTGCCACTCTCTCTGTCGGTGCCTCTGGAGCTGTTGAATCCGGTTGTGCCTCAGGCACTGACTCAACTGGAGTCTCAAAGACCGGTGGCTGCTCAGGCTGAATAGGCAAGGAGGTAACGGTTGTGGCATCGGTCACGATAGCACCGGGAGGAGTAGAAACTACGGGAATCTAGCTGTCGTGTGTAGCCTCAGACGAAGCAACTGAGGAACGGTGCTGACCCGCTGTCGGAGTAGCTAACTCGGTCATCTGAAGCTCGGCTGCGATCTGCTTTGCAGTGGGGGGATGGCTGGCTGGTGATGTCACTGAAGGACGTTGAAAGATATCTAGCAGTCAAACCTAAAGAAGCGGTCATCGGAGTGAACCCAGTAAGTGGCGTGAACTGCTGAGACGGGCCAAGTGTACCCAACCACTGTGTGACTTGTGTCGCCGGAGACTGGAACGGGTGGTCAATCCGGCACCCTGAAGTCCACTGGACTGTACGGCGGGAGTGGGAGTGACAGACGGTGGAGACGCTGAGACTCTAACTGCATAGCGACCATCTGATGTTGTACCTCAAGGTGTCACTGTTGAATCTGTAACTGCAGCTCCTTGTGATGCTCCTGAGTCTGTTGCTACATCTCATCCTGTCACTGCTGGACCTAGGTGACTGCAGTAACTAGAGAACCCTGCTTCTCCTGAATGCGATCAAGTATCTTCAGCATCATGGTTTCAGTGGTGAAACTAGAGCCACCAGCCTCAGTGTCGTGAGCCCGTGGGGGCATAGGTGGAACTGGCCTAAAATCTGCGTCTGAGCTATCTGAAGAAGTGTCATTAGTTGTACCCTTAGCCTCCTGAGTATCCAAGTCCTGGAGCTCCTGCTGCTCAAAGCATCTGATAGCTTCATCCTAGGCATCCACATCATCCATGTCAACGGGTGCGGTCCTGAGTCTCACCTGACGAAGCACATAGTTGTCAAACCGAGTGTCCATGGAAGATAGAATCTTGTAATCTAGAAATGATGTCGGGGTTTGATCAATCTAGTCACGAAGTCCAGGGGTGGACGGAGCAAGACGCAATACTATGAATGAACAAATCCAATGAGCATAGGGCATCTGCCGCCGAGCCCTCATGCCATCTGCAACCACATCCTCAATCTCTGACACTATGAAGTCTTCCACATCTAACGGTGTCTGAGAGACGAGGGCCTAAAGCAAGAACTGTTGCATGTTGGTCAACCCTTCCTTGTAGCCGGTGCGAGGCAACAAGGTACGTCGTAGAACATCATTCAGACGGTGAACAACAGGGCGTAGCTCGGCCGATGTACGACGTGAACCCTCTGAGAAGGGTGGCCTGAAGAGTGGAGCCACTAACTCGGCTGACAAAGTACGTCCACCGCGAGCTCGGCAAGGCAAAGAAACACCTCTATAGCAATCCTCATGAATATGGTAATCTGAGGCGGTCAAGTGAAGTACCTCTCTGAGCTGTGTTAAGTATAGTCTGTGACGCTCTCCTCTGAAAGTGTACTGGAGGAAGTTGTGACATGGATTAATCCATAATGATGCATAGAAATCCCGAACCCATCGCTCGACGTAGTTCCCGGAACGACCAAGGAGTTCGGCGAGTCCCGGAAGGTACGTGAGGTAGGGGCGGATCTCCTCACTAGCTAAAACCACAATGCTCTCTAAGGAGCAAACCCTGTGAGGTCGAATCTGAATGCTGGAAAGCTGGGCTGCCCTATAGAAATCCTCCATGAGCGGTGTGTGCCATCCTGGGGAAGCTCTGGGGTCACACTGATCCGGGCACCACCTCTCAAACTCTACGAATCAAAGCTTCTTGACCTGCTTTGAAGTGAGATCCCTCAGATCGAGGTGAACTAGAGCATCTGGAGTAGTAGCTACTGGTGTGCCCTGAGGTGTACTGGCACCACGCGTCGGAGTGGTCTGAGCTGCTTGGGAGCGAGTGACACGCCCCCAGGGAAGAGGTGCCAAAGGCACTACAAGAGCCTCATCAGCAGGCTCTGACTGCTCTGCTGGACCTGCCTCTGTCTCTAACTGAGCTAGAGGAGTAGGTAGAACCCGCAGAGGGGTGCAGTGTCGATCTGAACCTCGGCGACCACCTCGCTTTGCGCAGTCCGTAGCATCTGCAACTACCTCAGCCTTCTCGACCTTTGTCAACTTGCGCTTCTTCTTTGGCTTCTCAATAAGCTTATTCTTCTTTGGCTTCTCAATAAGCTTCTTCTTCCCCTTGTCATTAGAAGGATGCGGAGGGGGAGGTGTATCATCACCAGAGCCACTGACACGAGCACCACAACCCATATCTAATCAATAATAGAATCACTGCCCACTGTCAAGAACCACTGCCAGAGACCCACTGACACAAGCCAACTACAGAGAATCACTGCCAATTGTAAACCTCTGAATCACTGATCAATCTCAACTGTCAAGAGAGACTTGCCAAGCCACTGGACTGATCCTCTTTGCCTCAATCCATACTCGCGAGCTTCGCCCCGAGTTTCAACTGCCATGACTGCTGCTAGAAAGATTTATATAGAAGTATATAAGCATATATAGCACTAGAGATAAGGAACCGTATGGAAGCAAGCACTAGATAAGAATAGAGTGAATAACTGCCATGGTACCTGAGGTAAGCGAGCGTATCTAATCAAAGCAACGTCAAGCTTCAAACCACACTCCACAAGAGATATCACCAACTGCGGATTGCAATGAGTGAATGAATAAGTGATTTGGAATTGAATTGAGCGGATTTAAGGATTTGCATGGTTGAGATCTAGGACATGATATAATCCATGACACGAAGTCGTAGATTGAAACCATACCCTAGCGAGAAGAAGATGTCGTTGACGGCCGAATCGATGGTTTGACGAGACGAAACGGTGATGAAACCCAAACCCTAGGTTTAGGCAAACCCTAGGGGGTGGTCTTAGAGCTGGCAGTAGGAAGGGGGAAACCTTAGCTTGGCAAATTGCTTTGGCAGGGTGGAGGAGTGGAGTGCAGGTCAAGGTCACCGGCGAGTGGATCCCGACGGCGAGCTATGGCGGCAGCGGTGGTGCTTTAGGGGAGCTTTGCTGCGGGGGGAACAGGGGAGGCACAGGACGGCGGCGCTGCGCAGGGCTCCGGCGAGGAGCTTGCCAGCGGCGAGGGTGGCGTGGGTGAGCAGGTAGAGCGAGGACGAACGGCGATGGAGTGCGGGTGAGGGCGCGCGGTGGCGATTGCAGGCGGCGCGGTGTACGGACGAGTGAAACCGACTGCCAGAACAGAGCACATTGTGGGGGGTTAACCGCAAAATTACAAAGCGTCGGACCACTTGCCATGGTCCGGAGGGGGTCCGACGGAGAGGTCCGACGGATTTAGAGAAAGGAAAATTTTACGCAGGGAGCACCCGTGCTTCGGACTAGTGCACCGAATGCACCGTCGGACTAACGGAAGTAGTACGGAGGTCTGTTGACCGAACTGATTTGCGCTGACTGGAGCACCAGACCATTGGGAAATAGTCCGGAGGAGCGTCGGACTGGTTGTCCAACGGATTTCACTAGGTTGGAAGAATTTTCATAGGGAGTGACCGAGCTTCGGACTAGTAAGCGTCGGACCATGCAGAGTGGTCCGGAGGGTAGTCCGGAGCTTGTTTTGCTATGAATTTTCCTATTTTTCTCTCCAATCTTTTCTCTTAGCCAAGTACCAACACAAAAGAGTAAAACGAAGCACTTGTTGGCCTTGGCATAAGAACCATCTCTCAAACCTTCAATTTTACAAGTATTTTGCCGTAGGCTAGATTAGTTTTTATACGAAAATAGTTCAATAAAGCACCAAGGATCACCATAGGGGCACAAGAGGGGTATTAGTTAACAACTAGAGCTTTGAATGCTCCCCCTAAGTGACGAACCTAGACGATGATCAAACTTAACCGAAAAGAAAGCAACAAGAAACACACATGCAAATGCAATGCATTACGGAATTTTAATCTAGGTTGCTTGCAAGTTTAAACCACGGTAAGGCTTCTTCACACGCTTGAGGACAGTTATCCCAACCGCGTTAGCCAAGCCTATGTGCATTACTATAGATTAAACATGTTATCTTACATATGAATGCATGGTTCACACAATCTCATATTTAGTGAAGTTTGAGTGATCAAGCACATTCAACTCGTTTCTCAACCGACAAAAGGTTGTTTCATTGAGTGGTTTAGCGAAGATATCCGCCAATTGCTCTTCGCTCTTAACTCCAACTAGTGTAATGTCTTTCCTAGCCACATGATCTCTCAGAAAATGATGGCGAATATCTATGTGTTTGGTGCGAGAGTGTTGAACCGGGTTGTTAGCAAGCTTTACGGCACTTTCATTATCACACAAGAGTGGAACATCTTTTAAAATAATGCCGTAATCAAGTGTTTGGGTCATGTATAATATTTGTGCACAACTTGCTCCCATGGCAATGTATTCCGCCTCGGCGGTTGACAATGCCACACTATTTTGCTTCTTAGAGGACCAAGAAACAAGTGATCTTCCTAGCAAATGGCACCCTCCGAAGGTACTCTTCCTATCAACCTTGCACCTGGCATAATCCGAATCGGAATAGCCAACTAGTTGGAAGGGAGCTCCTTTGGGATACCAAAGGCCAATGCTAGGGGTGTGCCTTATGTACCTAAGGATTCTTTTAACCGCACAAAGATGCGACTCCTTAGGGCTTGCTTGAAACCTAGCACACATACACACACTAAACATGATATCCGACTTAGATGTGGTGAGGTAAAGTAAACTACCGATCATCGAACGATAGAGAGTTTGATCAATTGGTTTACCTCCCTCATCAAGGTCGAGGTGTCCATTAGTAGGCATTGGGGTTTTGATTGGCTTGCTATCCTCCATCTTGAACTTCTTGAGTAGATCATGAGTATACTTCTCTTGAGATATGAAGGTGCCCTCCCTCAATTTCTTCACTTGGAAGCTAAGGAAGAAGGTAAGCTCGCCAATCATGGACATCTCGAACTCCTTGGACATCAAGTCACCAAACTCCTTGCAATGATCTTGGTTTGTTGACCCAAATATAATGTCATCGACATATACTTGGAAAATAAAGATTTCTCCATTAATCTTCTTAGTGAATAGTGTTGTGTCAACAATCCCGATCTTGAAGCCCTTCTTGAGTAGGAAGTCTTTTAGCCTCTCATACCAAGCCCTTGGAGATTGCTTCAATCCGTAGAGAGCCTTGGACAAGATATAAACATGATTAGGCAAGTTCGGATCTTCAAACCCGGGAGGTTGTGAGACATAGACAAGTTCATTGATGAAACCATTTAAGAAGGCGCTCTTCACATCCATTTGAAAGAGTTTAATTTTGTGATGTGAAGCATACGCCAAAAGGATACGGATGTCTTCAAGTCCTGAAACCGGGGCAAAGGTCTCTCCAAAATCAAGTCCTTCTAATTGAGAGAACCCCTTTGCCACCAACCTTGCCTTGTTCCTCACAACAACGCCTTGATCATCTTGAATTGCTTGTTCCTAAACACCCACTTGGTGTCAATGATTCTTGCGCCCTTTGGCCTTTCTTCAAGTGTCCACACTTGGTTCCGGGTGAAGTTGTTGAGTTCTTCATGCATGGCATTCACCCAATCCAGATCCGCAAGTGTGTCCTCAACACTAGTAGGCTCAACAAAGGAAACAAACGAGTGATGTTCAACATAAGATGCAAGTCTAGAGCGAGTCATAACTCCCTTTGATGGACTCCCTATGATTTGGTCATGGGGGTGAGCATGAAGTATAGTTGTTGATCTTCTATCATGATCTTGAGGGATGAAGGTATCTTCATTAGCTTCCCTCACTTGATCTTCTTCAACTTGAGGCATGCGAGGTGGAGAAGGATCTTGATTTCCATCATCTTCTACTTCTTCCACCTCTTGCGGGTTGATAGCACCAATAGGCATGTTCTTCATTGCCTCCCTCAAGGGTTCATCACCTACATCAATATCCTCAAGCGCTCCTTGGGAGCCATTAGTTTTATCAAACTCCAAGTCATATGTTTCTTAAACAAAGCTGGTGGCTTTGTTAAATACACGGTATGCCTTGGATTTAAGCGAATATCCAACAAGGAAACCAATGTCACACCATCGTTGGAATTTACCCAAGTGTTGGCGCTTCTTGTAGATGTACACTTTGCAACCGAACACCCGAAAGAATGAAATATCTGTCTTCTTCCCATTGACAAGCTCATAGGGGGTCTTCTTTAATAGCCTTTGGACGAAGAGACGGTTTGCTGTATAGCAAGCGGTGTTGATGGCATCCGCCCAAAACTTCTCCGGAGTGTTGTACTCATCAAGCATAGACCTTGCTAGAGTTATGAGCGTCTGGTTCTTCCTCTCTACAACACCATTTTGTTGTGGAGTATATGTGGCGGATACCTCATTCTTGATCTCCACTTCATCACAAAAGTCCTCAATGTTTGTGTTGATGAACTCGGTGTCGTTGTCACTTCTAATCTTCTTGATCTTCACATCAAATTCATTTTGAGCTCTTGTAGAAAACTTCTTGAATATAGCTTGAGTCTCTCCCTTGTCTTGAAGAAAGAACACCCAAGTGTACCGAGAGTAGTCATCCACTACCACCAAGCAAAAGAGATTGCCTCCAAGACTAGCATAAGTGGTAGGGCCAAATAGATCCATGTGTAGCAACTCTAGGACTCTTGAGGTTGACATGAAAGCTTTGGTTGGATGGGTGTTTGCCACTTGCTTGCCGGCTTGACATGCACTACAAAGTTTATCCTTCTCAAACACCACATCCTTGATTCCTCTAACCATCTCCTTCTTGACAAGTTTCTTCAAGGTTGACATGCCCACATGATCCAATCTTCTATGCCATAGCCAACCCAAAGTATTCTTGGAGAATAGACAAGTTTGCAAACTAGCCTCATTGGATGTGAAGTCCACTAGGTACAAGTTGTTGTGCCGGAATCCCTTGAATATCAATGTTGAGTCATCCATCTTGGTCACAACAACCTCACTTGGAGTGAAGAGACATTGGAATCCGAGATCACACAATTGACCAACCGATAGCAAGTTGAAGCTCGAAGATTGCACTAGCAAGACATTGGAAATTGATTGATCTTGAGAGATAGCCACTTTGCTTAAGCCTTGAACTTTGCTCTTAGAATTATCCCCAAAAGTAATCTTGTCTTGACTTGAGCAATCCTCATCAAGTGTGGTGAACATCCGGGAGTCACCGGTCATATGTTGAGTGCAACCACTATCAATCACCCAATGACTTCCACTAGTCTTGTAGTTCACCTACACACAAGCAAAATGGAGTTAAGCTTGTTGTTTGGGAACCCACTCAAAGCGGGGCCCCATTGCCTTCGTAACCAACTCCTTTGCAACCCAAAGAACTCTAGGCTTGTTCTTCATTGGTGGACAAAGAAACACTACTAGTGATCTACCCTTGTTATCCTTATTGATGACATAGTGAGCGTCATGAGCAAATGGCCTAGTGTGCTTGGGCAAGGTCTTGGGTGGTTGAGTTTTCCAATCATAAGCGAAATGACCCACTTGACCACATTCAAAGCATCTTCTTGGCTTGGGCTTTGAGTACTCTGGATTGTAGCCATTGTACTTATTCTTGTAATAGTTCTTGGCCTCAATCTTGACCTTTGCCTTCATCACTTGGTTTTCCTTGAACCCAATATCGGTCTTATCACTCTTCATGACGGTGTTCATCAAGAGTTCACTTTGAAGGTTGTGACCCTTGGTGAATTTCTCAAATCCACTAGCAAGCTTGGTCTTGTCACTCTTGAGCTTGACAATTTCTTCTCTAACAGAGGTGATCAAGGTGATAGCATCCTTGTCTTCTTCTTGAGCCGGCTTGATGACAATAGGCTTGTTAGACTTGAGAGTGATTAGCTCTTCCTTGAGCTTTGAGTTCTCTTCTCTCATCTTGACATAGTCATCATACTTGTTGGCTTCAACAACTCTCTTGCCCTTGCACTTAGCACTTTGCTCAAGAGCCACATCATCAATCAAGATATCACAAGAGGTAGCACTATCACACTTAGCACATCGGTTAGTAGCAACATGTGTAGCAAGATCTTGATTAAAAAATTCATTTGCTACCACTAGTGTTCCATGTTCTTGCTTGACATTGTTGTAGTCATCTTTTAGCAAGTTGTACCTTGTGTGGAGCTCTTGTGTTGATCTCTCAAGCTTATCATGTTTATCATTAGCTTACTTAAGAGAGGCTTTGAGCTCCCTAGTGCTATATGTGAGAGAGTTAATCTCAAGCTTCAAATCATCATTAGCACTAGTCAAGGTTTCAAGCTTAGCATGCAAGTTATCTTTGATGTCTTGGAGTTTGTCATTTTTACCTTTGTACCTCCTAATGATGCTAGAGTACTTGTTGCAAATTTTAATTAGCTCATCATAAGATGGTGTGTCTTCATCATCACTATCACTACCACTTGAGTCACCACTCTCATCATCATCCTCTATTTGTAACTTCTTGTCACCTTTAGCCATGAGGCATAGGTGTGTAGAGGATGATCCCGGTGATGAAGGAGGAAGGGACGGTGGAATAGAAGAACCAATCACCAATGCGGCCACCTTCTCATCTTCACTTTCATCATCGGAGGAATCACTAGAATCCTCAATGTCGATGAGCCAATCACCCACAATGTAAGCCTTGACATCCTTCTTCTTGTTGTGGAAGTTGAAGTTCTTCTTCTTGTATGGCTTGTCTTGCTTCTTGTCATCATTGCCACCTTTGTTCTTCTTGAAGTTCTTGAACTTGTTGTTCTTGAACTTGTCTTTCTTCTCTTTGGGGCAAGCATGAGCTAGATAACCAAGAGTGCCACAATTGTAACACTTAATTTGAGAGATTGGCTTCCTTGAAGAGCTTGTGAAGAATTTCTTCTTCTTTGAGTCAAACTTGACTCCATTCTTGTTTAGCCTCTTCAACATCTTGGTGGTCTTCTGCACCATAAGAGAGATGTTGTCTTCATATTCTTCACTTGAGCTCTCATACATAACTTGTAGCTTGCATTTCTCCTTGGAAGATGCCTTCAGAGTCAAGTCCTTCTTATCTTTCTTCTTGGAGGAGGATGAACCACCATCATTGATCTTCATGTACATCTCATGAGCATTGATCTTGCCCAACACTTGTGTTGATGTAGATGCGGAGAGATTGCCTTGATGAAGGACCGTGACGATGTGGACATACTTGTTGAAAGACCTTGTTTGGTTTTGAGTAATTGATGAAACCTATGGACTAACCCTTGAACTAAGTGTATGATCAAGATAGGGCGGTTCACCTTGAAACATGGAGCTAGATGAAAGATCATGATGGATCAAGTGCTCCATGACTAAGGAAAAGAAGAAAGAGAAAAACAAAATGGACCCAAGGCAAAGGTATATCCATAGGGCCATTTTTGGTTTAGTGATCAATACACTATAGAGAGTGTGATCACATTTAGGATTGATAGCCATACTATTAAGAAGGGAAAACTCGTTTCGATTGCGGTTATCATGTGCCACTAGGTTTGCATTGCATCCATATAAAATGAACCTAACTGACACAAAGAACTAAATATAATCCATGAACTATATTGTAAAAGGCTAACACAGGGCTTAAGTGGTTGGAACACTTGGTGTTAGCACATGGAAGCTTGGAGAAGAAGCAGAGGCTCGGTTTGACACTCAAAAGTGCTCCAAACGTAGGGTCTGGAAGCAAGCTAAAGAGGGTCCAGACTAATGGACATGCGTCCAGAAGCAGACCCTAGGCCTCGGCCTCTCTGGACAGGAGGTCTGGACGCTAAAGAGAGTCCGGACGCTGACTCCGGTCGCGGGTCCGGAGCTCGGTGCTCTCTGGACTCCTCTAGATGTATTTATCCGAACGCTGAATGTGGTCCGGATGCAAGAGACCGGACGCGGGTCCAGAGCTGAGGAGCTTTCTGGACCCTCTCTGAGTTGAGTCCGGACGCAGAAAAAGGAGGATCCAGACGCCACTGTAGAGGGTCCGGACGCATGCGCGTTGGTCCGGACCCCCTGTGCATCTTGCGTCCGGACTGGAGTAGAAGGCTGTGATCAAGGGGCAAAATGGCTAGTTCCATGGTGGTGGCTATTTATATGTTTTGGCCGGCCTCTTGGGTTTTCTCTTGCACCTCTCATTCATTTGACATACTTGTGCTTGCTTGAGATAGCCCCCAACTCACTCTCTTCACTCTTGTTGCATACTTGTGAGAGTTTGAGTGATCCAAGTGGTTTGATCTTTGCATTGCATCTTAGTGGGACTTGGTCATCGTCTTCGCCGTGTGGTTTCTTGTTATTCTTGGTGTTTGCCAACACCTAGACGGCTTGGCGATTGTGGAGAAGCTTCGGCTCAATTGGTGATTGTTTGCGGCCGACTTCGGTGATTGTGAGAGGGCTTGTACCCACCTCGGCAGAGAGCCAAAGGGTAACTCTAGTGGATTGCTCGTGTCATTGAGTTACTCTCATTTGGGTGGTTTCTTGTGGCGCTCGAGTTAGTGGGCTTGGCTTGTGAATTGTCAATTAGCCACCGAAACACCATTTGAGTAGTCGACACAACGGGGACTAGCTTGGTGGAAACCAAGTGAACCTCGGGAGAAAAATCGAGTGTCATCTTGTCTCCCAGCTACTCTTTGGCATTCATTGTGATTGGTTCATCCTATTGACATCCATCCATCACAAGGCATCGTTATAACAATCACCTCATATCTTGTATTTAATTCTTTCATATTTTGTCTAGTTAGATTGCTAGTTATTCTCTTTAGTAGTTGTTCTTGCTAGCTTGTACTAAGTGCTTTAGGTTCTTGCTATTGATTGATAAGCACTTAGCTAACAAGAATTGCATTGGATAGGTGGCTTTGCACCCCAAGTAGAGCTAGAGCAAAAAGCTTCGCTTAAGTGTTATCTAACCTTTTGCTCTAGTGATTTGTAGATTTTTTATTAGGCTATTCACCCCCCCCCCTCTAGCCATCTAGGACCTTTCACTTGTCAATTGGCAATACCCAAGGCCATTCAACTCCTCTACAAGCACGTTCAAGCGAGAATGCATTTCATTAGCATTTTCATGAGATAGCATGGTGAAAGAATTCATCTTAGCAATGATGAGGTGATAGCGCTCTTCTCTTTCACAATTGGTACCCTCGTGTAGAGCACAAATGTTTGTCCAAACCTCATGCGCGGTTTTGCAATTCCACACACGGTTGAACACATCATTACAAATGCCTCGGAAGAGTATGTTCTTAGCCTTAGCATTGTTCTTCTCATATTAAGGATCTTCGGCGAACACCGAACCACCAAGAGTGGCGGCTTTGTGAACGTCGGCATCAATGGCCTCTAGATAGGCTTCCATACGAACCTTCCAATAAGGAAAGTCGTCTCCATCGAACATGGGAGGGGGTCCATCCCCATGGGACATCTTGCTCTAGGCGGTAAAGCCTAATTTGAGAGCAACCAAGCTTTGATACCAATTGAAAGGATCAAGATGCCCAAGAGGGAGGGTGAATTGGGCTTCTTTTAAATTTCTAAAGCGATATTAAAACCTAACAATGCCAATCACCCCCTAGTGCCTACCGCAAAGTGTGTCCTAACTAGAAAGCAATAGCAAGCCAAGGAATTGAAAGACAACCTAAGCAAATCTAGTAGGAATTGAAAAAACAAAGTGGAAAGGTAATTCGGAAATGTAAAGAGCTAGGGAAAGAGAATTCTTGACACGCGATGTTTTCCTGAGGTATCGAGGAGTTGATTCTCCCTCCTAGTCCTCGTTGGAGCACCTCGCAAGGTATAGCTCCCCCTCAATCCCACGCAAGGGATGAGTGCTCTCTACGGGCTGATTCTTCGCCACTCCGACTCGGTGAATTGCCCACAACCGACACAGAACCTTGGATAAGGGCCGCCAACAATCTTCCAGCGATCACCTTCCTCCAATCACCACCAAACCGTCTAGGTGTTGTCGAACACCAAGAGTAACAAGCACAAGACCTTCACTTGATCCACTCAAGGCTAGGAAGGTGGATGGATGCACAAATGTCACTCCTAATCTCTCTAGGGAGGAAGAACAAGCTTAGGATTCTCAAATCTCTTCCTCACTAGACACTTGGCTCTCCATGAACTCTCACAAGGTTTCTCCAGGTGTAACAATGGCCAAGAGAGCTCACTTGGACGAAATGGGCAACTATAAATAGTCCCCACCTCCAAAACTAGTCGTTTCTTGCTTTTTCCCTTTTCTACGTAGGCGTTGGACTAGTCAGGAGACCAGACCGCCAGACCAATGAGCCTGGTACGGAGCCTTTTCTGAATTCAATTTGTCACTGTGCCAGGCACCTCCGGACTACCTTCAATGGTCCGGAGCCTTGGTCCGGAGCTCTGGTCCGAAGACAGGGAGCTTACTGAGTGAAAACTTCATCTCATCCACGCACCTCCGTACCACTTGCATTGGTCCGGAGCCCTGTTCCGGAGCTCAGGTCCGAAGCTAGGGTGCGCACTGAGTTAAAACTTAACTCAGCCGCAGAGCGTCAGACTAGCCTCGGTTAGACCATCAGACTAGTCCGGAGCCTTACTCTGTGGCTCACTTCTTCTGACAAGGGCCACCAGACCACTCATCGATGGTCCGGAGCACCTCCGGACAAGTTGTCCGGAGCTTTTTCCTCAGAGCTTATGCCTAAGGCAGGACCGTCGGGCTACCTCCAATGGTCCGATGCCTCCTGGGCAAACTAGTCTGGAGCTCATTTCTCCCCCTTCTTCACCTCTTTTCACTAAGTCTCTTGAAGGGGTTTTGCTCCTACCATCTCAAGGGCTGCTTGTAGGGTCTCTAGGACAGGTTGTAACATATGTGCATACACCGACATTCCCAAACTCTCCTAGGTCAAGCTACTAACCTCATACCCCCCTTTATAGTATGGTCAAAGGAAAACAAAGTCCTAGTCTATACTTAGTGCCCTTCTCAACCTCATGGCACTAAGAACTAGCCTAGTCTTCAACTTGTATCACCATCCTTTGAAATCGAAATGATTTCCATCTTGGGGGCATGAATATCCATTAAGTCCATTCATCTAGCATCACTAATGACTTAACTCAAATGACTTTGCCTCTGCAAAACACACGTTAGTCATAGTGACCTAGCATTGTCGTTAATCGCCTAAAAACAAGGGACCATGATTCTTCATGATGTTGATTACCAAGAGTAACAAGCTTCAAACTCTCACTTGACTCGCTCAAGCCTCATGAGATGGATGGATGCACACTTGAACTCTTGGATTCACTAGTGAGTGCTAAACTTGGACGGATTCTCAAATCTCTCTTACTAGGGCTCTTGCTCTCTCTCCCAACCTCTCAAGGTGTCTCTCACCTGATGGAATGAGCAAAGTCAAGGAATGAGAGAAAGTCATGGGCTATATATAGCCCCTCACAAAGCTAGCTCGCGGGCTGAAAAACTACGCAGATTAAGTTGGCATCGTACGCGCCAATGCCCTGCCCAACGGCTAGTTGTTGTTCAAACTTGAGTGCATCGGACGCACTGTTCCCATAGCATCAGACGTGTCTGATGGATCTCTATGATCTCTAGTTCCTCTCGGGTTCAACTCATAAATCATCGGACGCACCCTAACGTCTGACGCCATGCCACTGGATGCGTCTATTGGCTTTAGACCCTCTCTGGAACCTCTCTGCATAGCTAGGGGTGCAAACAAGTGACCTTTAGGTGCACCTCTAAACCTCTTTAGTTCAATTATTTGTACTACTTCTCCAAAATTTTTGAGAAGTAGTACAAATAATTGAACTAAAGAGGTTTGGAGGTGCACCTAAAGGTTAACCCTTTGCACCCCTATGCATGGCCATCAGACCCACCATCGGATGCACTCACCTTTTTGCCTCAGTGTTCGATGCATGTGTCTGAACAACACTGTATCTTCCTGAGTACATCGAATGAGTCTGATGCCTCTCTGAGGTGAGTCCGACGCCAAACCCTATGCGCCAAGACTGCATCAGACGCGTCCGACGCCTACAACGCCAGCGTCCGATGCACTTAAGCACCTCTCTCAACTCCGAAACACTTAGCCATGTATATGTAAGTTGTTCTAGGATATCTTAGGGACAACTAGGGCTCACTTAGGGCTATGTATGTCAAGTGTGCACCACACCTATACCATGAAGCTCTCCTAGGTCAAGCTACTCATTCTAACCCATCTTAATAGTATGGTCAAAGGTAAAACAAAGACCTATTCTATACTAAGTACCCTTCATCTCCTTGTGGCACTTAGACCTAGTCAATCTATAGTCTTCATCTTCACCCTTTGAAATCTGAAATGATATCCATCTTGAGGGCATTAGAACTCCAATAGTTGCCCATTCACACTTGTCACTATGGTCTAACACTCTAATTGCCTCTACAAAACACACTTTAGCCATAATAACATTGTATTACCGTTAATCACAGAGACCATGGGGCTTATATGTTTTCAATCTCCCCCTTTTGGTGATTGACGACAATACACCTCGAGTATAAGATATGTAAAGAATGGTTCGGTGAGGATTTCAATGACTTGATATGAATGAGCAAGGGTTAGTGAATAAGACTGAATGAAACTTGCTCATCCTAGCCAAGACACAACAAGTACTCAATAGATATGAAATAAAGCATGAGTACCACATGATATGCTCAAAGGATATATCGGAGTACGTCACGGAAGCATAACCATTAGAGCATAAGCTATCATGAAACATAAGTGACATCTCATCATCATATATGAAAGGCATAGAGTATGTCACACTGTCACACAAACATCACACAAGCATCACATATATATAATGCAAGAAAGCAGTTGATATGATGCATGAGAGTACGGAAAAGTAACAATCAAAAGAACCAAATCCCTCTCACAACTCCCCCTATGTCTGATACTCGACCCTCTCTCCCTATTTGGTGCCAAGCACCAAAAACCTAAGAGTCCGGGGCTAGAGCAGATGAGTCGCAAGCACGTAGGTCGAACTGCTTGTAGTCTGGGCTAGATTCGTCATCGTCGTCCTGACACTGAGAAGCTGGAACTGACTATGTAGCAGTCTAGGTCGTCTCGATGGGAGTGGACTCGATGGCAGGAGTTGCAGTCTCTAACGGAAGCTCAGAAGCTGATTCTAAAGGTGGAAGCTTGGCTGCAGGCTCTACCAACTGGCCCTAAGGCTCTAGAACTGCCTCTGACTGTCCTGCATCTATAGCAACTGTCGTAGCATCTGTCACAATAGCTGGAGGAGGAGTGGTCACTGTCTAAGCTGAGTTGTTAGGTGCAACCTCCGACGAAGCGACTAAAGAAGGGTGAGTGTCCGTCGTTGGTGGGAGCACCTCTGTAGCCTGTGTCTCGAACTCTACTCGAGTGGAGGTAGGCTCACCAGTCAACTCACTATAAGTTTTCAAGTCTTGTGTAGTCTCACTGATGGAAGCGACCTGGGACGATGTAAAGCCAATCTGAAAAGTTGTCTGACCCGGGGATACTAACCACTGAGAGACCTGAGGGGTGGGAGTCTGGAATGTTGGGAATATGCCCTAGAGGTAATCATAGAGATGATTGTATTTCCTTGTATCCATGACATGTTATGAGTTCAATGAATATCCATTAAAGACAACTTGTATCGATAAACAATTATGTGAATTGTTTGTGAAACTCATTTACTTGTATGGTTATTCTAAAGTTGTCCCTGATCGGAGTTCGTGCTAGAATGTGCATGAATATTAGATCAGCACATTATTAGTTGATGACTATGTTTCACAAGTCATGGACATAAGATGTCAAACTAATAATGTGGGCACATGTAGGACATGGTGCTGGACAGACCCGACATGAGATTGTCTCTATACACATCGTGTACGTTATGTCCTTAGACCTGAGATTGTCATATGTACTCAAGATGTGAAACGACCTACCCTAGGACTACCAAACGCTACTCCGTGACTGGGTAGTTATAAAGGTAGATTTCGGGTTTGTCAGGAAACATGTTGTGAGTTATAGTCAATCAAGATGGAATTTGCCACTCTCCATATGAGAGAGATATCACTGGATCACTCAAATGATTAGATCATGAAATGCATGGCCGTTCTTGGGTTAAGTGTTAACCCACGAGTTGAACCAAATATCATGAGGCAAAGGAATAACATGTATATTAAATTGTGGTGGTTCGTCTGATATGATCATAGCGTATGCATAGGAGTTGACACGCCTTGCTAAAGGCCGCTATCAACTATTGGTCAAGTAAGAGTACTTGGGCCATGTCTATGTGTGCGTGAGCCCATAGGGTCGCACTCTTAAGGGGTTGGAAGCCTAATTCAGGTTGGACCCGCATTAGACTAGGTTTAGGGTTGCTAATGGGCCTCCAACGTGGGAGCTCATTAGGACGCCTATATAAGCAAGGGGTGGGCGCGGGGCAAGATACTCACGTCCTTTGGCAGCCGCCGTCGCCCTCCCCACGCTCGCGCCTAGTACTCCTCGCGGACCTAGCAGTCCAAAGGCGTGACGCTTCTTCCCTGCACGTGTGGGATTCCTCGTAGGTGCTGCATCTAGAGCACAAGGACGAACCGCGAGTAAGAGACATTGAGACGGACGACCTCGCAACTGCACGGCACTGCTGTGACGCGCACGACTACATCAAGTCGCTTCCGCTGCACCTGCGCGTCTAGTGGTAACCCCGTGATCTATAACTAGCACTAGTTCCTGGTTTATGGGGTAGAAAATTTTTGTTTTCTGGCTAGCGTAGCAACCTCATAACCCTATATGGAAGACTAGAGAAGCCGACACCTAACCCTAAAGCCCACTGGGTTGTACTACTGGAGCCAGTGCCACTGTCTGTGAAGGGTCTGCCTGTGAAGACTGAAGCTATGAAGTACCAGGCAGCCGAAGCGGTGGCGAGAGAGAAGGTGTGGAGCTAGAGCCAAGTAACCTCTCAAGTAGCTGAGTTTGGGTCCTCTGGTAAGCAAGAAATTGCAACTGAAATGAGTCCTGTCATGCCTGTGACTCTGCGTGAGCTATGGCCTGCTGAGTTGCAAGTCTCCTCATCTCCTCAGCCTATCGTCTCTACTCCTCTACCTGACGATGCTGCTCCTCCTGCATTCTGCCAAGGATGGTCAGGAGCGTAGACTCGGAAGTGGAAGGAGCTGGAGCAGAGCCTTATCCTCCGGTCTCGTGGTCGTGTGAGCGTGGAGTCCGCATGGGCACTAGCTCGTAATCCTCGTCTGTGCTGTCAGACGGGAAGTCATTGTCGGGAGCAACGCCCTCTATCTAGGCGTCGAGTGCGGCAAGCTTCGACTCAGCAAGACCTGCAACAGTGGTGTTTTGCTGCTCCTCAGTGTCCAACACAATGTCGGTCTGTCATGTGTGAGGTCCACCTCGACCTCGACCTCTACATCTACCAGTCAGCTACCTCATGTCGTACTATGGAAAGACCATAGCTGACCTCTGCAGGGTGGTGAAAGCAACCTGAGACTCCCCGCGCGACACAATTCTCTTTTTATTTTCATGTTACTTGTTTGAAAGTATATTAATACAATAATCTCTTGGATCTATCGGCCGTATTATATTTAGAGCCCGTTGGACTTAGCGAGGTACATGATGGCACTAGATGTGGTCGTTAGCATGACGATGTCGTCGTGTATATGGCCTTAAATGTCTGGGACGACCGTCTTGGTGAGGAGTCGTATATATGACCTTAAATGTTTGGGACAACCCTCTTGGTGAGGAGCGTGATGGTGCGGTAACTACATCATGTACATAAACAAAAGGAGTAATAATTTTGTCTAGTAAAGAGTTCACAGTAAGGCGAGTCTCAATGGAGAGTTTCACCTCCCAATTTCCAAGAGATGAAACTTTAACATGAAACCAACCTATTTCACTGTGCAAAGTTTCATGGTTATTTTATTATTCTTTTGTGTGCCCACTGCCCCTGTCTTCTCCCTTCCGGCCTTCCTCCTCTCTTCCCCTTCTCTTCCTTGCACAAAAACCGACCATGAAGGACAAGCACCCGCACTCGCGATCGGCGGCCACGCTCGCGCCCGCGCCGGGGGCGGCCTTGCCCGCACTTGGGACCGGCGGCCGCGCTCGCCTGCGCTCGCGACCGGCGCTCGCGACCCGGCGACCGCGCTCGCGTCTGTGACGGAGGCGACCTTGCCCGCACTCGCGTCTGCGACGGAGGCGGCCTTGCCCGCGCTCGCGCCCGTGCCCGCGCCCGGCGGCCGTGGTCTGCCCACGCTCGCCCCCGCGCCGGAGGCGGACTCGCCGGCGGCCATGGCCTCGCTCGCGCTCACGACCAGCAGCGTGTTGTTTCCTCCATGAAACAAACGAGCGTCTTAGTGTGGGTTTCGTTTGAGTTTCACCATTTTGGAAACGTCGCTCGGGTAGTGTCGTGGGGATGAAACGATCTCATTCTCTTTCCTCCTTGTTTCATGCAAAAACACTCAAACTGCTGATGTGGTGTGCTATTTAATGTGCATGACACTCCCATGAAAACCCCATTGAGACTGGCCTAAGAACAACTCCAACAATTTGGCATTTAGACTTGGCATATCTAATTTTGCCAAAAAAAACTAAAAAACTGGTGGCCAATAGTTTGACATTTGGGCTTGGCATTTTTGCCAAAGTTGCAAATAGGAGCCCGCACTTGGCAATTTGGTGACCGTGGAAAGGGGGAGGCAATTTTTTTTCTTCTTTTTTTCACGGCAGGACCGTGGGCGTCGGCCTTTTTTCCTTCCTTATTTTTCACGGCAGAACACTAGGCAGCGGGTCCACTGGTCCATAATTTCCGTTTTTGCCAAGTCATTATGGGAACTGTTGGAGATTGCATATTTTTTACTTTGACATATCTATTTCAGAGTTGACAAATTTCATGTTTTGTCAAACCAAAATTGTCAAACTGTTGGAGTTGCTCTAAGATCGTAATGGCATGGTACAACTCATCGAACTCCAATTAGGTTTATGTATGATTTCTTTATTTTCTCACGCTCACCTAAGGGTCTGTTTGGAACGCGGGAAAATTCCCTGTTCTTGTACTTTTTCTTGCGATGATTCCTGTGAAATTCCTGCGTTCCAAACAGGCCCTAAACATGCTTCCATTCTGCATTTAAATAAATGCGAATGTAAAAAAAGAAATATATAGAATAATAATAGCAATAAAATAAAAAAAATAGAAACAACAATTATTAGAGGCTTTGAGCTCTACAACTTCGATGGAGAAATAAATATTTTCACCATCAAGTTATTATTTTAATATTGATTAAAAACAAAACTCAAATTATTATAACCTGATTTTGTCGATGCCCCAAAAAATCAAATCGTAAAACTATATCTTGAGTAGTTTGTTATCAGTATGGATAAGTGCAGACAATGAAATAATGTGAAAAATTGATAGCGACATTCAGTCATAATCATTAAACTAAGTAGCTCACTTTTTCTCCCGTTGCATCGCTTGGGTACATTTGTTAGTCCAAGGGTGCTTAGTCTGGTTAGCTAAGTCACTCGAGCGGCACCCACAGGTCTTGAGTTCGATTCCCCGTGGGAGCGAATTTCAGGCTGTGGTTTTTTGGATTTATTTCAGAATTTTCCGGCGCTACGCTTTCAGTGGTAGGCGACGTCCCCGTCGACAGCGAGGCGAAGCTCGAGATATATGCCGGCTCAGTTCTTCGGAGGTGCTCATAGAGGTAGGGTGGTTTGCGTACGTGTATTCATAGGGGTGAGTGTGCGTGTGTGTTTGAGTGTCTGTGTTATACTGTGTAATTCTCAAATAGTAAAAGGCAAAATTAGATATCTATTTCCAACTATATATATATAATTTATGTTTATTTGTCTAGCATAATAAAGAGTTCGCTTCTAAAATCTATTGGGTCGCGTATGTGATCTGGATTCGAAAACAATAAGTTTTTCATACGATTTTTATTCCCATATGATTCATGATGGAATACACCCAACTAAGATGAATATAAATTCTAATTTTAATTCAAATCTAAATAGTAAATAATTCGACTCTAAAACGACTATGTATTTAGCTTGAAAAATAACAATATGCAATGAGTTAATCTCTACTCTCTACAACTAAAATGTTTGGTGTGCCATCGTCCACAGCGAGCGATGACGTACGCTCTGCCCCATCTCTTGCCACTCCCGCACCCTACCCACTCCCACCAATCCCACGGCGTCCCACACCCCCACGTCATCGATCCACGGCAAGCCAAAGTCCCCAATCGGCGGCGGCGGTGCCACCCCAACTCCCAATCGGCAGTCCTCAGCCGCGCCCCACGTCTCCTCGCCCTTCATGCAGCTCGCGTACGCCCCGCGCCTCTCCGCTCCAACCCTGACGCACCTGCCGGCTGCAGCCACACGCTGCTCCAAGGACGCACCTGTCGGCTCCTTCCACCTGTTCCGGCAGGCGGGATCCAGCTCCCCGCGTCTCCCCGGCGTCATCGTCTTGAAGCACGGATCCAGCCAAGGTGCCTCCCTCCCTGTGTGCTACCTTTGCTCAGCCTGGTAATATCCCGTGGGTTAGGATGAGAAGGGATGGTTTCCTTTGGGGGTCAATTGGTTCTGAGATTGAATAGATAATAGATTGAAGTGCGATCGGGGTCAATTGGTTTCCCGTGAGTTGCTGAATTTTACTAATGAAAGACCGATTTCTGTACTAAGATAGTTCTTGATCACTTTGACCGGACTAAGAAAGAGTACCAAAAAAGTACTTCAGTAAAAACTAAAATAAATTATTCGTGATACAGTTTGAAGTGTCCATGGCTGAACAATATTGTTTACTAACTCACCAGTCCAATTTACTAAACACTGATGTGTTGTTTTCGATGTTGTCTGACTCCGGTGCTTGCACAAATAAGAACTGGATGCAGTCCACCAGTATTAGATATATCAATCTTAAGGTCCTTACACCAAGAGCAGCTACGGGACACAGAACATTGAATCTGATCTTTGGTATAATTTAGTTTTAGATTAAATTTATGTTTGTGATAATCTGATCTTTGGTTAAGTAATATTATATATATGGACACAGAACACTAGCTATTAGTTGTGATTTTGCTTCAGGTGGTGTTATATGATTTTAGTTTATCTTCAAACAGCTAACTATGACCTCTTCTTCTTTTTTTGTTTTTGGGTGCAAATTGGGGTTTGTTGAAAATAAGGCATATAAATAAGTGATACAGACTCAGAGTATAGATGAAATTGCAGTGTCGACTATGCTCTAAAGTTCTTAGAATTTTATTAATAAAAGAACTTTGTTATAAAGTTTTATTATCAATGAAGTTTAAATATACTAAGTTGATCCATTCTTGTGGAGGATAAGGCCACGTAGCTGCTGGGAAAGGAACATAGGAGCAAAAAACAGAGACTTGAAAAAAAAATAGACACAGTGTTTGAAACACATGAATGAGATATATATTAAAATTGGAAATCAATAGTCAAAGGATCATTTAACCTTTTCCCTAATTGGAATGCCAGTAAAATTTATCCTAGATGGTGGCATGTGACGCATGGGTCCATGGACCAATTCCACTTAGATATGTCTGCTCTCCCTCTCGAAGTAAAAATCTTGGGCATAAGCATTCTGTTTGTTAAAAGCTACCACCACATTATTCTTTCACATGAAGTGGAGATTTAGTGCCATAGGACTAAAGGGGAACTTGCTGCTAGGATCAGGAGGTAGTAACAGTCCTCATTCTTCTGGAACCTCCACTCATCAAAGGCAGCATATGCACCTGCACAAATGATTAAATTTCTCTTTCAGACTACCAACTGCTGCTGATAATGTTCAGTATTACGTAGCATCAGCCCACCAAAAGTCATGGCTAACCATATACATGGTACACTTGAGAATGTTGCTTACTTCATCCTAATTGTGCAGCTCATCGACCAATTGAAGAGCTCATTACATTTTTACTGAAGTGTTGGGGTCTTCTGGTATGATAGATGCATGCCAACAGCTGATTATTAGAATATATGGAATGCTTGGTCATTTTTCAGTTAACTCTGAAAGTTTATTTCAGTTTCCAATTTTCCATTTTTATCTGTAACTATGAGATTGCAAAACCATGATTCTAGCACTAAACCATGTCCTTCATTTTCCATGTCCTGAATAAGATGGTTGCGGATCTTCAGAATTCAGAGTAACAAGTTAGCCCAGAAAATTCTTCTTGTCCAACTAATGAATATCTTTACTCTTTTTTAAGTAAAATATATTTACTCTTTTGCTGCTGGCAGTATCCAATTTGCATGCATTCAGAGCGCCCAACTAAAAACACAATGTAATCAGTCACTTATGGAAGATGGTGAAGAAAAGACACAATAATTATAGTATTAGGCTATCTATAGTTATACAAGATAAATGCAGGGGATTTAAATTATACTTTGTATTGGACTAGGCATAACTTAAGTCAATTCTGAATATTGATAGCAGGTGTTCTACTGAACCAGTTATAATGTTTACTGGGTTCAGTAAGTCATAGTCTGAATATTGATAGCAGGTGTCCTACTGAACCTTTATATACATGTTCCTTTATGCATATACAAGGTAGTCTTTTTGAATTGAAGCTAATTGGGTTCTAAATGATTCTTGATAATTGCTAATTGGGTTCCTTTGTAGGGGTATGGTCCTAGGAAATTAGCATTCTATAGTGGACCTGTCAAGAGATTTCACATCGGTTGTGTCTTCACAAGAGAGTTTTTGGTTCCATTTCCTGTCACAAGTTGGTCTGCATTCCCTTGCCCCTCAGCCCACTGAACTCTCATTTCTTGATTGGTGGGATAGAGATCGACCGTGTCGTACACTTGCGGCATTGCCGCATCGTCCAAGCCTCCAAGGTCTCCTTCCCGGCCATCCCGGCCATCGCCGGTGTCTCCTGCATCCTCGACTAAAACACCTTAACCTTCAATATCTCTACAACTAAAACGTTTGGACTGCGATCATCCAAAACGCGCGATACCTCGCTGGCTCCAAAGCTTCGGACATTCTCTATATGATCATGTGATTTAAGTGATAATTGCAGTATTCTATTATAGATTAATACAATGGACAGTAATTCTCATACGCCATTGGGAGACACCACTAACACTGTCAAAGAAGGTAATATAACATTGTATCAAAATTTTCATGGAATGTACTATGTGTATGTTAACTTATATATTAATTAAAATTATTTGCAGCAGATGCTAAAGAACGTAAGAAGGAAAAGGATAGGGCTCGATGGCGTGAACAAAAGGATGCAATTAATAAGAGGCGCCGTGAAGCCTATCATCAAAGAAAAAATCAACATGTTATTGGAACCACCAGTTGTAATGCATTCTAACATATTAGTATTGTCATTCACTGATGAACTAACATGTATTTTTTGCTTATAGATATATGTAATGTCTTAATTTTTTGTAGATAATGACACATCATCAAATAAGGAAAATGCGGAACCTGATGAAACAGATGATTGGCTCCATAGGAATGATTCCTATCATACCAGCAATATTGTTGATGACAATGACAATATGGCCACTCATGAACCATGTAATTACATATGCTAAAATATTTTTGTTCCTTTGAATAATTACTCAACAAAACTAATGTTGCATTTATATGTTTACATTAATAGATGAGCCAGAAATGGATCATATAGCGAAGGAGAGCACAATTGATTTCATCAAAACTCCTACTACCTATGTTGATAAAACATCTATTCAAAGTACCTCACGAAGTAAGTACTTTAGTGAGAGGTACAAAAATATGACACCCGAACAAAGAGAGGCAAGACGTGAGAGTCAAAGGTTGCATAATCGTGAACCCAAGCGTAAGAATGCCTTGATAATAAATAAATAAAATATTAGAGATATGCATAAACACACCCTACACCCAGAGTCCATCGCTATGGAGAACCCGTCATTTATTCCTGACCTTGTGTGGCCCACTGTGGACACAAATGGAGCTCATGGATCCACAGTGAAATCCAGTGATTGGGTTATCACAAAGTTCAGTGCAACACCTCTCTATATTCCTTCACCTCGTGAGGAGGCCAATGATAAAGAATGTGATGAGTTACTGCATGACCATATGAAACATAGATCACATGTTCTATCTGGGCAAAGATATGCATTGTTGACCCGTCGTAACACGATATTTTAGCGTCGCATTGGTTCTAACACAAGGGCATCCAATAAAGATGGTGATTGCATAGCTGAAGAACGAGTGGATGCTAACACACCCGAGCCTCAGTCAGTCGTGACCAACAAAGGTAAATATTGATGTCTCATTATCCCATTTAGGTTATTATACATCTGGTTATATCTCATCCATCAATGGTCATTCTATGATCAACAGAAAATGCAAGACCATATGTTCAGGGTACATCAACCACACCGATGGCACCACTGGATGATGATTATGAATACATGGTTGAAGAACACCTAAATGATAACACAAGCTTGCCTCAATCAGCGCTGACCAACAACGGTAAATATTGATGCCTTGTGATCCTATTTAGGTAACCTTATCATATTATATATAACTCAAGCATGGTCAATACATGATTTTCAGAAAGGACAAGACCTAGCCTTCAACCTATTCAACTGCACCGACAACACCACCACTTGATGACAGTGGTAGTTTATACTATTTTCTAACTTTCTATAAACTATTTGAAATCTTTTTTATTTTTACTTGTAGTTCTACTAACCCACGTATCTTTGGTGGCGATAGATGAAGATGAGGGAGATATATTTGAAGAGGATGAGGGATACCTGTTTGCTGGCCAAGGTATTTGTGTGAAATAAAGAATAGAAATTAAATCTCTCATAGTTTTATCTAAACTACTATCACCGCTTAAATACCATTTTCAGGTGAGGAAGATGATGACAAGGTCCAAGAGAATGACCTTAAGGAATACATGACTTCTGTCCTTGAAATACCTGACCAATATGATGAGATCTACAGTAACATGCCTACAAATACTCATATGCTAAAAATGCCACAAATTGCAAGCACTGTGATGCAAAAAGGTTTGAGCATGAATCACTTGGGTTTTGTTGTCGCAATGGAAAGATCAAGCTCAATGAACAAAATGCACCTGATGAGCTTATGAGGCTTTGGTCAAGTAATGATGCAGACGCTAGGTACTTCCGTAACAACATTAGGTTTTTCAATGGTCATTTCTCTTTCACTTCTCTATATTCTCGCCTCGATAGTGCTACTGCAAGCATGGAAAATTGTGGCATATACACCTTTCGTTCACATGACCAGATCTATCACAACATAAGCTCATTTGGCAAAGAAGATGGTAAAGAGCCGAGACATCTTGAACTTTACTTCTACGATGATGATCCAAGCCTTGAGCATCACTATCAACAGTGTCGTGAAGAGAAGTGCCAAAAAGATAAGGAAGTCATTGAGAGGCTTGTTGCCCTCCTTCATGAAAACCCATACTCACAACAACTTAGGAGTTTAGGCCAAGCTGGCCACCTAGAGGACTATCGTGTCACACTAAACCTTGACCAGAGGCTAGACCAGAGAACATACAATGTGTCGTTAGCTTCAGAGGTTGCTGCCGTTTGGATCGAGGGAAGCGAACTCCTTGGCCAGTTTCAGAATAGTGTTGTCCTGCATGGGAAAGATAGAAGCAGACATGGCATCCGCTCATATCATGGATGTTATGATGCTCTTTCATACCCTCTATTCTTCCCTAAAGGCGAGCTTGGGTGGCACATGGATATTCCAAAGAAAGGGGTTAGTATGGAAGAAATTATTAAGTATCGTGTCCTACGGAAGGCTCGTACTGGGTCAGAAGAAGAAACAGGTTTATTATTCTTTTTATTTAAATACTTCGCATTGAGGGTATGAAAGTGGTTATTCTACAAATAACTCTAATCGATGGCTATTTTTTTGTAGATTCCCCTGGTAGAGTATGCGTGTTTGTGCGTGACTACTACTGTTATAAGTTTCAGATGCGTCCAGGAATATTTAATCCCATATTGTACGGCAAGCGTCTATTCCAACAATTTGCCGTTGATACGTACATCAAGATTGATAGTTCTCGATTAGATTATATACGCAACCATCAAGATGATATTAGGGCTGACCTCTATCAAGGATTGGTTGATAGCCTACATGCTGGTGAAGGTAGAGCAGAAGCTGTTGGAAAACGGACAATGATGTCTTCATCGTTTATTGGAGGCCCACGTGATATGAGGCGTCGGTACATGGATGTCATGGCTCTTGTACGAAGGTTTGGTAAACCGGATGTCTTCCTCACTATGACATGTAACCCAAATTGGGATGAGATTAAGCGCGAACTCTACCCTGGCCAGACGCCACAGGATCGTCCAGATCTTGTTGTTCGGGTCTTTAGAGCAAAACTACAAGAGCTGAAGGATAGGCTACTAAAAAAGGATATCCTTGGAAAGGTCCGTGCACATGTTTATGTTGTGGAGTTCCAAAAGAGGGGTCTACCACATGCACATTTTTTGCTAATCATGGATAGAAAGTATAAGATCACGTGTGCAGAGCAGTATGATCGCCTCATCTCAGCTGAGCTCTCGAACAAAGAGAAGTACCCAGTCTTGTACAAGATGGTTACCAAACATATGATGCATGGCCCTTGTGGAGTACTTAATCGTGATTGTCCATGCACAAAGGGTCGTGATTCATGCAAGAACCGTTACCCTAGACCTTTCTGTGAGATCACACTACAGGGCAAGAATTCATATCCAGTTTACAGACGCCGCGAAAATGGCCGAAAAGAAAAGGTTCGCGGGCATGAGCTTGATAATAGATGGGTTATGCCTTACAACCCATATCTCCTCCGTCTATTTGACTGTCACATCAATGTTGAGGCATGCGGGGGCATCAAGGCAGTCAAGTATTTGTTCAAGTATATCTAAAAGGGACATGATCGAGCGTGTGTGGCTATGAGAGACACTGAAAAGGAGGACACTAAAGGGAACATTGATGAGATCAAGCAATATAGAGATGCTAGATGGGTAAACCCCCCAGAAGCCTTATGGAGAATATATGGGTTTGACTTGAGTGATAGGAACCCTGCAGTTTTGTCCTTGCAACTACATCTTCCAGACATGCACATGGTGTCATTTCACCTGCGGCATGGGATTCGACAAGTGCTCGATCGTCCAGGTGCTGACAGGTCAATGCTTACAGCATACTTTGAGAAGAATAGGACAGATGAAACAGCTCGAGGTGTATTGTACCGGGACTTTCCTGAGTTCTATACATGGCAAGCACAGGGAAAAGTTTGGCAAAATAGGATACGTCGTGATACATTACGACAGATTGGAAGAATCGTGTCTGGCAATCCAGCCGAGGGAGAGCGTTATTATCTCAGGATTCTCTTGAACCATGTGGCAGGTGCAACCTCCTTCGAGTGTCTAAGGACCATGGATGGCATACTCCTACCAACCTTTCGTGAAGCTGCAGAGAGAAGGGGCCTAATCGAAGAGGACAACACATTGAATGAGTGTCTCGTTGAGGCAACCCTATGGATAATGCCATATGCATTACGAAGGCTCTTTGCAACAATATTGGTATTTTGTGAGCCCAGCGATGTGTTTGGACTATGGGAGAAACACAAAGAAGCAATGTCAGAGGACTACAGGCGCAATAATCAATCCACCTTCATGGTGGAGCAGATGGTCCTTATAGATATTCAAAAATTGGTACAATCAATCCAGAAGGATATAAAGATGTACCCACTTCCTGATATCGATGACACATATGACGCCTCTCATGATATTCCTAGAGAGATTTTTGAGGAGGTTAGCATTGAGGCTAACGAGGATGATGTGGCTCTAGCACACACCCTTAATGAGGAGCAACAACTTGCATATGATGAGATTGTGTCCTCGGTTGATACCGAGGATGGGGGTCTCTTCTTTGTGGATGGTCCTGGTGGGACCGGAAAGACTTATCTGTACAGAGCACTTCTCGCTACTATACGCAGTCAGAAAAAAATGTTGTGCAACGACTACATCTGGTGTCGCAGCCTCAATAACGCCTGGTGGTAGAACTGCCCACTCACGCTTCAAGATTCCCCTCACCATTGATAATGGGGCATTTTGCACCTTCACGAAATAGAGTGGTACTGCCAAACTGCTTCGAGCATCATCTCTCATTATTTGGGATGAGGCTAGCATGACAAAGAGACAATCTGTCGAGGCGTTGGATAATAGTCTTCGAGATATAATGGACCGACCAGAGCTGCCATTCGGAGGGAAGACCGTGGTGTTCAGTGGAGATTTCAGACAGGTTCTTCCCGTTATTCGTAGGGGGTCAAGGGCTCAGGTGGTTGGTGCCTCACTACGGATGTCATACCTTTGGGATTCCATGCGACACCTAAAATTGGTACGTAACATGAGGGCAAAGAGCGACCCATGGTTTGCAGAATACTTGTTGTGTGTCGGTGGAGGATCTGAGGAGGCAACTACGGATGATGAAATTTGTCTTCCTCATGATATATACATACCATACACCGGAGAAGATAGTGACCTTGATACTCTAATTGACTGCATATTCCCTAACCTCAATGCAAATATGTCAAAGAAAGATTATATCACCTCTCGAGCAATATTATCTACACGGAACGACTGGGTTGATATGATTAATATGAAGATGATAGGTCATTTCCACGGGGATGAGATGGTGTACCATAGCTTTGACCATGCGGTGGATGATCCACACAACTACTACCCTGAGGAATTTCTTAACACTTTGACACCTAATGGTCTACCTCCACATGTGTTAAAGTTGAAGATTGGTTGCCCAGTCATATTGGTTAGGAACATTGACCCTGCGAACGAACTTTTTAATGGCACCAGACTTATCATACGAGGGTTCCAAAAAAATACCATAGACACAGAAATTGTGTTAGGACAACACGTTGGAAAGAGAGTTTTTCTGCCTCGCATACCCTTATGTCCGTCCGACGACGAGATGTTCCCTTTCCAATTTAAGAGAAAGCAATTCCCTATTCGGCTTACTTTTGCGATGACTGTTAACAAGGCGCAAGGGAAAATTATCCCTAACGTCGGGGTATACTTGCCAGAACCAGTGTTCTTACATGGACAATTGTATGTGGCGCTATCAAGAGCTACAGCAAGATCGAATATTAGGATTCTAGCTGTGCCGACTGATGAGAAGGACGTGAACAAGGGGGACAAGAAATGGAAGGAGAAGAAGAAACAGACAAAAGATATATTCATAAAGAATATCGTATATAAAGAAGTTCTAACTTTATGAAAGAGGTAATACATCGCACGTTAATATATTTTTTTAGAATAATCAATAGACTTTAACTTAAAAATTAACAAATAACTTATATATAAGATAATTCTAACTACATCTTAAGCCATCTGCATGCTTCAACGGCAAGAAGTCAAATGTCATATCTTGGTCTTGAAAAATCCTATGGGTCATCTTTCATTGTGACCGGCTGCAGCTTGGTGTCCATGCTAAGCACTTTCTCCCTGGTCGAACTATTAAAAAATTAGACTCGTAATTGTACGTTAAATTATCAAACATGTAATATTGATTGGAATATATACTCAAAGTGGCATTCCAATCATAGAAGATAGGTAATTGTATCTGAACCACATTTTATTATGATATATATATATATATATATATATATATATATATATATATATATATATATATATATATATATATATATAGAAATAGACCGTTAAGGGTTAATTGGTCATGTAATTCATGTCCGCATGGAACAATGGACAACTCATGTCAATCTCTACAGTGAGCACAGTACCTTATGTTTGTGGTCATATACAAGAGTGTAATTTCAACTTATTATTACTTTCACAAAACTTATTATTTATATTTATCTTCTGCACATGATGGCCAAAAACTACGGAAGAACTTTGTGATCAACCTATTGGCATATGATGGGAATTCACGGCGGTGTATGATTCTTGTATCCGTATGAGAATATTTTAGTTGTATCGTGGACAGAAGACTTTGAAAAACATAGTTGTGAAGGACTTATTTATCATCCACTTATTTTGACATTGTTACTTGACGCTTATTTATTTGAATGTGGATCTAAACAATATATTGCTAAGACAAGTTAAAGTTCATTTGTCATAATTTTTACCAACTATTTTTGTTTATGCTCTTCTTGTGTTGAAAATTTGAGGCTTCTAACTTATTTTTTCTTACTATATTATGTTAAATTACTTTGAAAATATTAAGATTCTCGTAACAAGGTAAAGTCACGGCATTAATATTTTCCCGTAGCAATGCACGGACATTTACCTAGTGATGAAAAAATAGGTTAAAAAGATATAGAAAAAAAAGTAAAACATGAATATTTTTTGTGTTTTTAATTAATGTTTGATTAGTTTAAATAATAAGGTTTAGAAAGACTTATTAAACCGTCCCAGTAAAAAAAAGTGGGATCATATCCACGCGATCACACCTTCTGTTATCTCATGGAATAACTGAACCGGTAACCGAGTAGGAAAGGGGAAAAAAATGTCCGAGGACCCGCGGTGGCCCGTGTTCGATCCGGGCCCGCACGTGGGCCGAATCCTATAAGAACAAAGGGCTCCACCTGCGCCCCTCCTCCGTCCTCCTCCCCTTCTAGCGAACTCGGGACTCGCAGCCGAGAAGGGAGAACTCGTCGCGACGAGGAGAGAAGAAGCTGAGGTGGTCCCGAATCAGAGGTTGAAGAAGGTGGGTTCAGGAGCAAGCCAGCCTGCCGCCACTATGAGGCGGGCCCCGAAGAAATCGTCGTCATCTGCCGCGACCGCCAGCGCTGGTAACACCCCACCCCTGGATCCCTCGCTCCTCCCCTTAGTTCCTTGATCGGCTCGCTAGTTCCCAGGCACGGCGGATGGGTTCCTGTTTTACCAGATTGGATGCGCGTGTTGTTTCCTCTGAAAGATCCAATCTCGAGACTGCGCCGTTCTGGGTCGCACTTAATGGTTCGATTTTTCGATTGTCTAATTCGGTATATGGGAGCTATGAATCGCCCTTTTCGAGTTTGGAAGGGTGTGGTGGTAGATTCATGTTTTTCTTTTGGCGATTTGGCTTTGTGGTGGTAAGAGAAGGGTGTTTGAATCTTGGACTGAATTTGATTGGAATTCGCCGTGGATTCCTTCATCTGATGATAACAGATTTAGGTTGCAATATGCAGGTCTTTTCTTTGCCAACCTATGTGAATTTATTTGTATGTGATGATAAAGAGCAAAAATTTGCACTAATGACCCAATTTAATCTCTTGTGATTTCTGGACTATGAGAGCCTTAGATTGCGGTTTTAGGTGGGAGTTGTATCTTTTTTTTCTGAAATAGGACGAAGTATTTTTTTTAGTTGATATCACTGTGGTCGCCATATAACCTTCTATTGATAGGTTAATAACTGCTGGGAGTTAAATTTCATGATTGAGTCCTACTTCTCTCGGTAATTTTGTGTGGTGGTAAAGAACTACAAGAATGGCTTTCTTTCCATAATTATGATTAACCTAAGTTGTATGTGATAGCAGTTAACACTAGCTCGACATTGTGCTCTTTGCTTGCTCCTTTTTCTGCTTTCTCACTTAACTCAGATCCCCTTGTGCTGGCTCATCTCCCAATTGACTAGTTTGCTTTTCTCATTGTGCATGGGCATTTAATTAGCTCTCATCATTTCACAGAGACTCTAATATTCAGTTACACTCCATGAATCCTTGAATTTGAGAAGCTTAATCAAGTTCTTATCATGTAGATATAAGGGCTTTTAATTAATTTCAAATAATCTACCCTTCAGCTGATCTTGCTTGGTTAGTTTTAGTTTTCATTTTATTTTACTACATTTACCATTGCAGTATACTGTTCTTCAAATGCATTGGAGTAAGGGATCATGTGTTCTCTGTTTTAGGGTATGAATATATGAATGAATGAATGAATACTAAACAAACAATTATATTTAGGTGCAGAACAAGTAAATGAAAAACAAAACAGAAAAAGAAAAGGAGTCAGTACAAACCTTACCAGCAGGAAAGCACAACGTGGTGAGCTGCACTGATTCCTTTTCTTTAATTAATTGTCAACTTGCTTGTTCTTATCTGTCTTAGTGTGCTAAGAGTGAGCATGTTTATATTTCTACATGCATGGATTTGTGTGTCCTGAAAAAACATGGCCAGATTCATTGTTGTGTTCCAACTTCCAAGTTACGTTCTTAGGCTAACCTTAAGCCTTTACAGGGTGCTATGATGTCTTCTAGCCAAATTGACCCTGCAAATACACAATGTGCACATGATGGAAAAATAATATTTGCCTTGCTTTATTGTTTGTAATGGATGAGTGGGGCCTTATGATATTTGAAATTTTGGACCGTTATTTCATTTATGTCAAGCTGCTGTAATTTCTGTTTCTTTCCGGAGCTATCCTCTAGAAAGTGGAATTATCTAATGTACACATGTAATTATTACTGCCATCAACTTAATTTTGGCATCTGTAGTTGTTTTTTCTATTTATCCGTTTGTGAACATTTTCAATATTATTTCCAGGCCCTACTAAAGCAGCTTCCAAGGAAGTAGAAAGGATTGATCAATTCTTTTATACTTATGCCGATAACTCATCTGGCATGATTGAGTAAGTTTTTGTCTAGTGATTCTCAATGCTTTACCACTTTATGTTTGCTGCTCATGAATATCCCCCTTTTTATCATATGGAAGATGAGCAGGCTCTTTTTCTTGCTAGTAGCTCCAATTTAGTGACAACCATATCTATCATTCCCAACTGAGCATGAATGCTTACACTACTGCAACTTTGAAATGTTCTTTTGCTATTGTACCATGACATCAAATTTGTCAAATCAAGATATATTTTGCATGTTTGTTCGCAATTATAAAGTTACCCAACAGAGAAGCTTTAAATATAATTGCTACTGTAGGAAGGACCACTTTGTGGTGACTGGTGAGTACTAAGTTGCCAATTAAGGGCAGTACCCTGTTGGTCAGTTAACTATTGGCTTTGAAGTTCTAGCTGGTAGTAATTTTTGTTTTCATATGATTACTTTATTCAGATTCATCATGCCAACCAGTTTAGGTGTTGTCTACCAAAGCAGCACATGGTGGTTGTCTTATATAGGCTCATTTATATAACCATCTATGTCCTTGATAGATATCACAAGGTCAACTTGTGGTTTTTTTTTGCAAGCAATTAGATATATGTTGTCTGCCGGCCTTTAAAGTCGCATGCGCTACAGAGCTTGGGGCATGTCAATTATTATACTAATGCAACATTACTGATTGATTTTTTTTCTCATGCTCGAACAGCCCAGAAGGCATTGAAACACTCTGTTCTCACCTTGAAGTTCCCCACACCGATGTTAGGATTCTAATGTTAGCATGGTATGTCATCTTTTATCTAAAATTTCCAAAAAAAAATTTAATTTTTTTTACAAATATCTAACAAATCCTATTTACAGGAAAATGGGCTGTGAGAAGCAAGGTTATTTTACCTTGGTATGCATTACATACTGCTATTCAAGTGTTCATTGAAGAACTTGTTTTAGTTCTAACAGTAAAGGGTTGTTCTATGCTTTCAAATGTTGACTTATACATGTTTTTATGTCATCAGGATGAATGGAGAGCTGGCTTGAAAGCTCTTCGAGCCGACAGTATCAGCAAACTGAAGAAAGCATTTCCAGAACTGGTTCAAGAGGTGATTCTGTCTCCCCAAATTTTATCTTATGTTCAAGTTGCATGTTAGAGATTTAATTTATGGAGTGAAGAAATTACTTTGTAATCAAGAACTTCCATGTAACTGATATATCATAAGATATTGACACCTTGTGATTGCACAATGAGCTACCATTAACTGTTGATAATTTTTTGTTCAAGTGTAACCTTGCTGACCACTTTCATATATTTTATAAATCCAGGTTACAAGGCCGTCCAATTTTCAGGATTTCTACATATATGCATTTCGTTATTGCCTCACAGGTATTGTTGGTTGCTATTGTAAGTTATAACTCCAAAGCAAAGTGATTAAAGTGACTCCTATTTCTGTCAATTTTCATAATGATTATGTTTCCTCAGAGGATAAGAAGAAGTGTATAGAAATACCAGTTGCTTGTGAGTTGCTGAATCTAGTATTAGGCTTGCAGTTCCGCCCTCAGGTTGACAAGCTTAATAGTTACCTAAAGGTAATGGATTCTACTTTTTTTTCTGTGGTTCTGCTCATCCTTTCTTCATTGAGACTCGGTGCTTAATTGACATGCTATATTTGAACTGTGTTTCAGTACCAAACTGATTACAAGGTGATAAACATGGACCAGTGGATGGGATTTATTCGGTTCTGTAATGAGGTCATGTTTTATACATTACCTATGTTACAGCATTTCATTTGTTTTAAATTTAAAAAGAATAGCTCAACCTTGTGATCCTCTTTGCAATGTTTAGTGTTTTCTTTATGCTGCCATTGACACTTGGCATTTGCTTTTTTTTTAATGCAGATAAACTTCCCATCACTTGACAACTATGATTTAGACCTTGCTTGGCCTTTGATTCTAGACAACTTTGTTGAGTGGCTACGAGAAAGTAAAAGCTAGGTCTTCTATGTCTGGTGGTGAAGATGTCATCCAAAATGTAACATTTCAAGAATGTAGGTGACATATATATATCATTGTTTACATTTGTAAGACATCAATTTTGGCCCACCCACTTGTATATATTTTACAGTGTGCAAACTCACTGATAACTCCCGTACTGAATTATGTGTTTATAGCAGTTTTGGGCAGCCACGTTCCATTCCACTTCTGTTCATAAGTTTTAGCCTGAGTTACAAATATATCAACTAGTAAAAACAACTGCTTACATTTGCAAGCATGCATGCTATAAGCGGGGAATTCTCCTTTTCTTTCTTTCTATGTAGAAATTCTCTATGCTCATTATGATTTGCTATGCTGTAGTTTCAGCACCACCCTGGAAGCTTTAGAGGATGCAGATTCGGCTGGTTTCCGATTGCTTCGGTGGAGGCTGCTCCCAGAAATTATCATCAAGCCTTGTCATGTCCCTTTTGATTTTGCACATTTTTTTAAACTGGAAACGGTCTGCGTCTGTCTGGAAATTTTGCCTCAGCATGCTGTATTTAATGGCCATGTCATGTTAAATCAGTCTTGGTATAGTATTTTAAGAGGTTGCAAGTTGCAAATATTTCCATTGGTTATGTAAAAAAGGAAAGAAACTGGCGAGTTCATCCACCTTGTGCATTGGCACATGCTGATTGTTAGGGTTCGAAGCAGAAAGGGTAGTTCCCAGTTGAACCTGGACTGGAGCCTCGCTTTGGCATACAATTTTCTCTATTTTCAAAGGATGGAAACTCTGGATGCCCCAGAAAACAAAATTGACACAAATTTAATCATCGCACGCATAGCTTTGTCCGAGCCCGGGCCAGCACAGAAAAGCAAGAAAATGTGCCTGTCAGTGGAATCTATGCTTACAAGAAAGGAGACGGTTGTACATTTGGTTTGTTTTCTGGGGCTACAATTCCTTTCTTCGCTCCAAAAATAACCATCGGACAGTCACGCCTTATCAGCTCGCTTTGTCTTTGGTCGTACCAACCACGCATTGGCTTTCGCTAACCACATTCGCTCCACGTGACTGTCCCTGTTGTGGCTCTACCCGTGTGTTTGGATAGGGGGTTGACCTGGGTCATCCCGGGTTCGACCCACATCACCTGCTGTTTGGTTCCTGGGTTGGGTAAAACTGGGTTCAACTCAGTAGCGAATATGCCCCTAGAAGCGGGTCCTGGAGATACCTCCAAATCGAGCGGACCGTGCCAACCCAGTTCGACTCCGTTCCCCCTCCGTCTCCGTACCCGCATCTGCCTCGGCGAGCCCCGACCGTCCCCGACGTGGAGCCTCGACGGAGCTCGTGCGCCCCCGCTCCGTCCCCGCGGCCCCGCCCCGTCCCCGACGGCGGCTCGCGCGACGTCCTCGGAGAAGCTTGGGGAAGGCGGTTCGCGCGACGTCCGACGGTGGCCATGGCGCGGCGGACAGGGAGCCGGTGTCCTCCAGTGCGCGCGGTGCAGGGCAGCGCGGCGGGAGGTACGGGGAGGGGCGGTGCGACGGGATTGCGCGGTCCACGGCCCGACGGGAGGGACGGGGAGGGGCGGCGCGACGGCACTGCGTGGACCAGGGCGCGGCGGGAAAGCGGGGCCGCCAGTGCGGTGCCGGGTGAGGAGATGGCGGCCGAGCCGTGCAGGGCGAGGAGGTGCCGCGGTGCGGCCATGGCCCGGCTATGTGCTAGCGAGCAGAGGAAGAAGATGGGAAAGAGAAAGAAAGAGGATGACAGGTGGGCCCCATATTTGCTGATGTTAACGGTGTCAAATTCACATCCATTCAATCCCTCTTCATCGGAAAAAAGTTAGGTGAGGATCATCCCTATCAAAACATGGTGGGGATTGTTTGACTTACATGTGGGTCACCGTGTTATTATAACTGCACACATGTCCACCGTGTTTGTCACATTGTCCACACGTCAGCTACACATCCCCACCGTGTTGTGGTGAGGACCATCTCTACCCAATTTATTTCCCTCTTTATCCCACCAACCAAACAAAAAACTAGGTTCAACCTATCCCTTTAACCAAACACGAGCTGGGTTCATCCCAACCCAGAAAACTGGGTTAGACCCAACCCAATCCACTGCATCCCCAAACCAAACACACGGTACATCGGCTTAGCTGTGGTGATACATACGGATACGGTTCGATTAGTTGGGTGGCATGGCCGAGCTGCTCATCGTCATGTCTACTGTATGTGACGGTGAAGATCCCCGCCCTCCTTTCGTGATGCGCGTCAAGCATCACTGTGGCTAAGACCACCATTGCCTTCTACTTCTTGTACCGTGTTTTGAATGGCCAACAAGAATGGATTGTGGCTGCTAAACTAGAAACGTCGTCCGTCCTTTCTCTCTTACTCTCTCAAATTAGGATTCGCATCATCCTAAAACAGAGACATAACCATCTCATCTCCCACGACCCTAAACCAAACATGAACTAAAATATTGCGGTGCCCATGTTAAAGTCTTGTTTGAATAAATAGGACTAATTGCTAGCCAAGTACGTAAGTTTTAGATCTAGCTCACCAAACAATGGGCTAATTTATTAGTTAAATCTATAACTACTAGTTAGTCAGCTACTAAATCTGTTTTAAATTATAAAATGTTTTTTATATATAAATATGTTGTATTTGCTATGTATATTGACAACATTAATGACTTTTCTATAATGTATCTAGAAAAATAAAAAATATTTTATAATTTGGAATAGAGTAGTTATTATTATTATTCTTGGCTCCAAGCCGATGCAAATAGACCTTGAGAAGTGAGAAGAACATCCTCTCACATGGCATTCTCTCTTGCTGCGGTTCACGTTTTGGCTCCAGCTACTTCTCCTCCCGAAATTTATGAGCACAATGCACCCAGTCTGTTCTTTTGGCTTTTCAGCCGGCTTAAATCAAGCCGGAACAGTGTTTTTCTCTCACAAGAAATTAGCCAGCAGTAAATAATCCTATCAGAACAGTGCATAATCCTACCAAACGAACATGTTAGCAATAAGTAGGGTCGCTGGCAAAGTGGCCTCCACTGACCACTAGCAAAGTACAGTAGGCTCCTGGAAGGAAGACCCATCCTGTCATCCATCTGGTCAAGCAGAGTGAAAGGATCAAGATGCTCAAGAGGAGGGTGTATTGGGCTCTTTTTAATTTCTAAACAAGAATTAAACCTATAAAGGGCCAATTAACCCCTAGTGCCTACTTCTTGTGTGTCCTAGCTAGAAAGCGGTAACAAGGCAAAGGAAAGTGAAAACTTCCTACACAATTCTAGTAAGAAATGAAAGACAAGTGCGGAAAGTAATGCGGTAATCAAGAGCTAGGGAAAGAGATGCTTGACACGGCAATGTTTTGCCGAGGTATCGAGGAGTCGACACTCCCCCCTAGTCCTCGTTGGAGCACCTCGCAAGGTATAGCTCCCCCTCAATCCCGCGCAAGGGATGAGTGCTCTCTACGGGCTGATTCTTCGCTACTCCGGCTCGGTGAATCGCCCACAACCGATCACAAACGTCGATGGAGAAGGGCCGCCGACAATCTTCCGGCGATCACCTTCCTCCGAACACCACCGGACCGTCTAGGTGATGTCGATCACCAAGAGTAACAAGCCTCGATCTTCGCTTGACTCACTCAAGCTTCACAACTAGAGGATGCACACTTGAACTCTTGGATGAACTAGAGAGAGGATGGATGGATTCGCGAATCACTCTCTCTCTCTCTCTAGGGCTCTTGCTCTCTTCCCAACCTTCTCAACAAACTCAGCAACCCAAATGAGCAAAGGCAAGGTGGGAGAGAAGTGGGAGGGGCTATAAATAGACCCTCTGAAAACTGCCTCGGGCTGGCAATTTAAGTTGGCGACGGACGCTCCGTCGACTAGGCGACGGACGGTCCGTCGCATGCCCAACGGCTAGTTTCTGTTCATAATTGAGGCGACAGACGCTCCGGCGCCTAGGCGACGGACGCTCCGACGCCTCTGTCTAACGGCTAGTTCTGACACACTGTTCCCAGCGACGGACGCTACGTCACTGGGCGACGGACGCTCAGCCACAGCATCCGACGCTGAGTTCTGGCTAGGGTTGAAAAACACCCTCTCTGGAAGGTCGACGGACGCTCTTCGCAGCGTCCGACGCCTGACCGACGGACAGCGTCCGACGCACCCTGAAAAACTTAGCCAGAAAACAACCTCTCTGGAAGGCCGACGGACGCTGTGGACTCAACCACCCAGCGTCCGGCGCCTTTGTCCGACGCGACGGACAGCGTCTGGCGCCCCTGCCAGGAGCGTCCGACACCCAGAAGACGATTTTGACAACTCCGTTTTTCGTCGCAAAGAATATGGAAGTTGTTCTAGGCTATCTTACGGTCACCATAGGCTTGCTTAGAGCTAAGGAAGTCAAGTGTGCACCACACCTAAACATGAAGTTTTCCTAAGTCAAGCTACTAATCTCAACCCCTCTTAATAGTACGGTCAAAGGTAAAAAGAGAAGCCCTATCTAATTCTAAGTGCCCTTCATCTCCTTATGGCACTTAGACTATCATTCTAGGATCTTCATCATGTCTTCTTATCAACCGAAACGATATCCATTTTGGGGGGCTAAGTGATGACCTTTAGAGCTCATTCTCCTTGATCACTATGGCTAAGCTACGCACAGCCTCTGCAAAACACACGTTAGCCATAATAATCTCTAATTATCGTTAATCACCGAAACCAACTAGGGTCATGATTCTTCACAGAGGCAGCCTGGCTAGGCTGGGCCTGGCCACGGGCATTGAAACCTGCCAATTCATCACTCACAATTCACTCGCTCGCTCGCCTGGATCTGCCGTCCGTCAGCCGGGCACGTCTCGTACGACCGGCGCAAACACGCAGCCTTCTGCTCGGCGGGGCCCTTGCCTGCCGTGCCGTGCCCTGTCCTGGAACAGCGGACGGATCGCACCTCACCTGGCACCTGCCTCGCCGCGCCCCACGGCGCACGCGCGTTTAAGGCTTTATTATTATTAAGCCCGTGCCGGTCGCCTGCCGGCAGCGGGGGGGCTCTCGCGTCGCTCAACCGGCGCGCACCACCACTCCTGACCGTGAGTCGCGGCCGCTGCTCGGATCGAGGACGCAAACCGGACCGGACGGATCCTTGTCGCTGCAGCCAGCCCAGCAGACGCCTCGCCACCGACCAGCCATGCCCTGGCACTGGCACGCGGGCGGGCTGCAGCCGAGAAGGAGAAGGCGGTCACCCATCGGGGTCTGAGACTGTCCGCACTGCTATACCACTAAATTCATCCTATACTCCATATCATCATCATCTATATGTCTTTCTCCCGCACTCATCATCATCTATATCCCCCCGTACTCCATATCAACTACTAACATTATAACTCATTAATAAATTTATCGAAATATATTCATGTGAGATCTTATTTTGAAGTATTTATTAAAAAAATTAATAATTTAAATGAAATTTAATTTGAGTTTTTTATTTGTGAGTATAGCATTTTTAGTCTCTTAAAAAGGTATTGCGCGCATTTTGAGGAACTAGACCCGCCACATACATGCATGCAGTTCCTCCGTAATGAGCGTGATTCTTGGCGGAAGCGCGGACGTTAGATTGCTTCCAGGGACCTGTACCGTAGAGCGGTGCACAAAGTTTTGTTTCTCCATGGACATGTAGGGTAGAGTTCGGTGCGACGAGTCTGAGGCGAGCGAGCAGGGTGTGGCAGCACCGCAGCAGGCCTGTAGCTGTAGGCCCGGGTAGGGACGAGACAGTGCGGTCGTCTATCCATAATCCATCCAAGCAGCGTACGACTGTACGAGTACGACCGAGACTCGGCGGAACAGCAGGTGAGGTGAGGTGGTCCCTTTCTCCTTTTTTGACGTCAAGGCTGCCAAAAAGGGGCGGAGGCACGGGTCGCGTCGCCGGCCAGTCGATCAACCTTTAAGATGGGGTCTGTCAAAAAAAAAAACTTTAAGATGAGAATAGATCGACCTGGCCCTGGCCTTGGACCCAGCCCGTAGCCTCAAGGCCAATTTTATAGGTTATGGATCGACCCGTTTTATCTAAAGGCTATGGCCTCATTGGCTCAATAAATAATGTGGGTCGATCCAAATAATTTTTATGTTATTATAGACTATAAATATTATCAACATATTTACAAATAAACATTCCAATAGTCTAGAGATTTGGTTCATTTTTGTCATTTGTCACTACTGTCATCTACCGATCCTAATTTATTGGGAGAATTTGATGTCGGACATCACTAAAATGTAGGTTTTGCCACATACGGTTGCAAAAGAGTGTCTTTGCCAAAAGACACTACAAAACTATGTACATTAGCTAGAAGACACCGGAGATAATATAAAAATATTTTCAGCTCATAACGTTTCAATATGGACAAGCATACCCCTACCCTTTACATGAAGAATCATCATGGTCGTGGTAAGAAATAAAGAGAGAGGAAGAAACAGCAGGATTTTCCATCTGCAGTGAGCCAACACCACCGGGATCCATATCCTTGCGGTTCTTGTGAGCAGGGAAGTAGCAGGATGTTGTAGTTTGCTCCCAGCAGCACGACGCATCAGTGCATCACGGTGCAGCTTTGCTAGGAAACAAGCACGGCCGCCCGCGGAGGGAAAAAATGCTCACCGAGGCCAACAGCGAGATCGTGCTGCCGCCCAGCAGGAGCTCCTTATGTGTGCCGCTCGTCAGCCCCATGCGACCACGCCGCCGTCCGCTGTAGCGCGGCCGCTCGCTGCCCCTCGACCGTGCGCTGTCGAGAGGGGCCTCCACCGCCCACCGGAGCTCCGCGTTGGCCCTCCCTGTGCGGCGGGAAGGGTCTCGCCCGGGCGTGGTCGACTGCCGGGGAAGAGCCGAGCACCGCCGCCTGGATTTGGCGAGGGCGGAGTATTTGCGTGCGAGGCTACAAGCGGCTTTGCGGAGGAGGAATCTGTCCGGGCCCGGGATAGGATAAGGCATCAGGGGCACTCTTGTCATTTCTCGTTGCTATCCAATTAAACTGAGTTAAATAATCGGTAGAGTGTCCCTCAGCGAATGTACCTGATTTCCTAGTGTTCTACGGCAAAGGCAACTTTTGTTAGTGGCTACGGGCAAAGGACACCATTTAACGGTGTCCGGTGGCCAATTTTGCCTAATTTATTTGCTTCCAGTGTCATTAGATATTGGTAAAAAAAACGTACGGAATTGAAGCAGAAGCATGCAGCTAGCAACGAGCTAAGCATATACACACACGGTGTTGCACTCTTGCTAGTGGTCACATGATCAACACACACTAGTCATTCATCACCTCCACACACACTAGTCATTCAATCATTCATCACCTCTCGCTGGTGGCTAGCTGCTCAGTTTTGATTATGTCAAGCAACCAAAGCAAAGACCCTCTCAGTCCATTGTTGTCATCCGCAACAACTAACTAATTGACTTCTAACTTGATCGGTGCCAAATTTTTAATTTGTTCTATTTTCCATATTTATTCCGAACAACAAAAACTTTAGAAAATTAAGAAAAAAATATTTATATGATGATTGAGTCGACCCATTATACCCATTGAGTCAGTAGGTTCCGATCCTGTTGACCCATTTTAAACTTTAAGGCCGACCCTCGTGGCTCATTGGCCTTACTTTTATGGATCAGGTCAACTACCGGTCGACCCGTCCCATTCCCATCTTCAGTCCTCGATCCCAGTACTGGCACCAACCAACTTTGACCTGCAGGTCGTCGTTTAATCGTGCCCGCGTCGCGATGGCTCGAACCGAAAATGCTCGATCCTGATCCTGATCCTGACCTGGCCTTTCGCAGTTGCCCCGGTCCGGCGCGGTCCTCGGTCACCGTTTCAAAAGCTCGCCGAGAAAAAGGCGTTCTCTGTCTGTCCACCTCACGCGCATACAGCAGGCCTTCTTCAAAGGAGAATCCATGCCAACGTTTGCGCTTTGGACGGCACGGTTCCACTTCCACAGTTCGTGTCACGCAGGGCCAGGGCAGGTACATACTACATACATTGGTGATACGGCGATTTCCAGGCATCCAGGCATGATTGGGTATCTATCTACCTTGAGTCTCTCACTGTGCTAGCTAGGAGTATGCTTGTGTTTCTTTTCTTGTTTTTTTTTGGAAATTTCCAGACACGTGTCCACGTTATACACTTTTGGAAAGTGGTTTGTTTGGGCACTCCATTCGTCCAGCGAGGAAAGCAAGATGGCCTCAAAAAGGGAAAAAGTTGTTAAAAAAATTCTTGTTATATTTTTCGTTTGTATTTGGTAATTAGTGTCCAATCATGAAAACTAATTAGACTTAAAAGATTCGTCTCGTAAAGTTAAAGCAAACTGTGCAATTAGTTTTTTATTTTGTCTACGTTTAGTACTTCATGCATATACCGCAAATTTAATGTGACGGAGAATCTTCTTTTTACATAGTGTCAAAGTTTGATCTTTTAGTGGGAACTAAACACAGCTGCACAACAGATTTGGGGATCCACTGGATCAGCATTCAGCACCCTGTGCTAGCGCTATTTCTAGCGCAAAAACGAATCTACTTTTGCAAGACAGAAGGCGCACAGAAATAGCAAAACAGCTAGCCACGTTCGTATCCACTAGTACTATAAAGCAATTTTGGACGAATCATGTACTCTCTCCGTCTGGCAAAAGATGCACCGAAACTAGACTAATGAAGAGATCAAAAGACAGATATACCTCTAGAGGAGCTGCAACGGATGTCTGCTGCCACTGCCTGTTATACAGAGGTTGTTTGGGACCGCTTCACTTCACTTTTTTCAGCTTTGCTTCATGTTTTTTAGCCAAACGATTTTAACTCCACACACACTTTAAAAAAGGGTGGAGTTATGAGATCATCTAAAAATGTACTCAACAAACTTTAGTTTTTTTTAGCTGCTCCAAAGTGGAGTTTGCATATCAGAGTTTGTGGAGTAGTCCCAAACAAACCTATAGTATACGTTTGTGTGTTGAAAAGATCAAGTTGTATATCCCATGGCAACGCCAAAGACATGTTTTGCTAGTCATATGGAGTATATAGAAAAGGCTCTTTGTAAAACATAGCCACACGACACGACACGACCCGCTAAACAACTTTGGTAAATAATAGGAGTTATTTGGTATAACTTATAAGCTACTTATATACTAAAATGAGCTAAAACTCGCCGCAAAATGATGTGTTTTAGGCCGTATAATATATATGTCGCGGGAAAGAGGAACCACTTGAGCATTATCTCAATTATCAATTTTGTCTAATCGAAACTTTTTTGTACTTTTAACCAATAATTTAAAAGAGTGTATAGGTAGATAACATAAGCCTAATGTTTTAGATACACTACGAAAATGTTCTTTGTAAATAAGTACTTCACATGTTGTGGAACTACATAAATTATTCAAAATTGATAATTAAACTTAGAAATGTCTGATTTAGAATAAATTCAATACCAAATGTAAAAAGGGGAAGAAGTATCAGCCAAATTGTCCATACTCATTGCTTGCCCGGCTGTCACCTCTAACCCATACTCATTGCAAAACCCGGCGAGAAGCCCGATTCTTATCTGTGTTGACAGCCCAATTTGAAACGTGATTTTCTATTTCTTTTCCCTCAATCCCTACGGAAATCGACAAAATTCGTATGAGGACGTCGGCCACGTAACAAAGTCCAGATGGGTACGCACCTAGACGGCTAGACCCCTACTATGTATTCCCTCCGTCCCTTGTTAAGGGGTTATTTGGACTGTTTCGCTCCACATTTTTTTAACTCTGATTTACGTTTTTTAGTTAAATAGTTTTAACTCCACGTACATAGCTTAAGGTGGAGTTGTGAGAGCACTTAAAGAGTTGCTCCATAAACTCCAGTTTTTTTTGTGGAACTGTTCTGAATTTTACAGAGCAGAGTTTGTGGAGCATTACCAAAGAAGTCCTAAGAGCATCTCCAAGAGACTTGTTATATTGTTTCTAAATGTTAGGAGTAGAGATTTTGTTAAAAAAAACACATTCCAACAACTTTTGTAAATGGATATGTAAATATAGCTATCTTTTATTCCGGATTTTTCGCTAGTCAAATATAGAAGACGAGAATGACTCTCTAGAATACGCATGAGATATAGAAAAGTTGTTGGAGAGTATAAAAATATAGAAAACGATTTTTACTCAAATGACTCTCTAAATGATGATTTAGAGAGTATGTTTTACAAAGGCTCTTGAAGATGCTCTAAGTGTCGTTTTGAATTTTCGTGTCACAACTTTGATTAGATTTATATAAAATATGTGTAACATTTGTGTCTTCAAATAAATTTATTAAAAAATTAGATCAAAATATCTATCTAATGATATTAATTATCGCCATGTTTGCTTTACTTATCAGCCAGCGAAATAGTGTTTTTGTCTCACAGAAAAACAGCTAAAAACGCATCAGACGATTTATCAGTCACCGAAAATGATGAAACAAACAGACTGTATGTATCGTAAATATTAATAGTTTTTTATATAAAATTATTCAAAGTTTTAAAAAATAGTAAAACATCTCCAATGGTTTGCAAAACTTACTTGTTATCATTTATTATTTTCTTTTGTAAAACTAGAAAAATCATCCTCCAACTATTTGCCATTCAACTTGGCAAACGTAGAGGTGGAAGGACATAAATTAGTTTTGTTTCACTTTTAGGGTTCCTGATGCAAATTTATCGGAGGTGAAAGAATATAAAACTAATTTTATTTTACTTTTAGGGTTTTTGATGTAAATTTGTTAGAGATTTGCCAAATAAAGTTGTCAAGTCATAATATTTGTCAAGTAAATTTTAGTAAACTGTTGCAGACGCTCGACGGACAGTATATGTTTGTTGAGGCGAACCGTGACGCGGCAAGCCGGCAAACCCAGCTAGCCCACCACTTGCGGAACGCAACAACCCCTTGCTTCACTTCACCGCGCCCGCCCCACACGGCGACGCCTTGGATTCGCACTGCAACACAGCGCACGCATCATTCCAATCGACTAGCGCAGACGCAGTGGCGTCTCGCCTCGTAGCATCCGACGCGCCACGCCCACGCCACGCCGGCACCGCGGCGGCACCGGCAGCGCCAGCGATGCCCAGCTCGATCGCCGCCTGCTTCCGCTGCGCCGCGGCGCCGTCGTCGGGCGCGGGCGCGGTGGGGCCCAGCCTGGCGACCTCCGTCTACGAGACCCACCTCGGCCTCGTCGCGCTCTCCTGGTCCCGCACCTCGCTCGGCCTCTCCCTCCGCGCCGTGATCCGCCTGTCGCCTCCGCCGCCCACGCCCGGCAACTCCTCCTCGGCGTCCGGAGCTGGCTACCTCGACGACGACGCGGACGAGGAGGAGACTCTCGCCTTCCGCGTCCGCCCGTGGCTCCTCTGGCGCCGGCGCGGGTCCAGGCGGTTCCGCGCTGGCGACCGCCTCGTCGACCTGGCGTGGGACCTCTCGCGCGCGCGCTTCCCGGGCTCCGGGTCCCCCGAGCCCTCCTCGGGCTTCTTCGTCGCCGTCGTCGTCGACGGCGAGATGGTCCTCGCAGCCGGGGACCAGGCCGATGCGGCCTACCCGAGGACCCGGGCCCGGCGCCCATCCGGCCCGCGCCCGGTCCTCCTCTCCAGGCGGGAGCACGTCTCGCTACGCGACGCGGGCGCCGGCCGAGGCCGCAGCCACACCACCTGGGTGAACGTCCAGGGCAAGGAGCGGGAGATCTCCGTGGATCTCGTGGCCCGCGGCCGCGGCAGGGACAGGGCCGCCGCCGGCAGGGAGAAGGAGAAGGACCGGGCTGACGTTGGCATGTCGGTCTCTGTCGACGGCGAGCGAGTGCTCCACGTCCGGCGCCTGCGCTGGAAGTTCCGCGGCAGCGAGCGGGTTGACCTCGGGGGCGGCGACGGCGTCCAGGTCTCCTGGGACCTCCACAACTGGCTCTTCCCCCCGCGCGAGCCGCCACCCGCGGACGCCTCGACGCACGCCCACGCCCACGCCCACGCGGTTCTCGTCTTCCGGTTCGATCTCGCCAGCGGCGGCGAGGAGCGCGAGGCAGATTTGGGGAAGGATCCCTCCCCCGACAAAGCCGCGAGGAGGAACACGGGCGTCTGGGGAGGCTACCTCGCGCGGTGGGGGCAACGGGACTGGAGCGAGACGGGCAGCAACGGCGAGAGGAGGAAGGGCAGGGGGCGGAGGCTGGCCAAGGAGAGCTCGTCATCGTCGGCGTCCGTGGCATCCTCGACGGCGTCGTGGGCCAGTGGCTCCACGGTGATGGACTGGGCCAGCCCCGAGGAGGCCGAGATGCAGCGCGGCAACGGCTTCTCGCTGCTGATCTATGCCTGGAAGAGCTAACACCGGCATGGTTCCGATCCATTGGCGGTGATGGTAAATTTTCTCGGGATTGTTGTAGGGTTGCAGTGTTCTTGTGCAGTTAGAGACTGGAGGGATCGAATTGAGCTTGATTACAGTAGCGCCATTGCTAAGTGTAATGAGCAGTTAGTGTTAAAATTTTTTTTCACTACTAGAACAATTTTCCTCACTGGATTAGCTTTAATGAATGAAATGAACCCAATAGATTTTATCTCTGTTTGCTTGAGCTTGCCAGCCAAAATCAGCCATATTTTTCGGCCATGGAACAATGTTTTTTCTTTCACACTAAATCAGCTCTACAAATGAGCCATAACCTTAATAATAATAAGTCCTGACTAACGACGCCTTTGATATTTTATTTTATTTTTTGCTACTAGAACAATTTTCTTCCCTGCCCAACAGCAAATCTAACAATCCAGCCATCCAGGCCAAGGACTACAATCTCTAAAGCGATCAATAGCGAATCTGCTCAAAAGCGAATCTATTCGTCAATCAATTAGCTGTTGCTGCAGTGGTCGTTCAAATTGTATATACATTAATCATAGGTGTTAGATCCTAAAGACAGGTGGTTACAATCGTGACGTTCACATTCAGAGGAAGACGCTCTTCAGTTCTTTTTGTGATCAATACTAGCTTGGTTTTTTGGTTGCTGAGTGCCCACTCTAAACAATTTGCAGTTCGGAAATTCGGATGGAAGGCATGGCTGCAACCTGCTCGCTTTCTTGTTGCGACCAATTCTGGTCTTGCCGCATTGGTTCACCGAGCGATCAAATACGCGTCTGCCTTGCCTTTTGGTATCTTGTTTTACCCGAATAAATACGATTCCTGATGCCCGGTTACGCCGGAATGATTGACTGAAGTCACTGAACCACTATTATGTTTATTAGTTGGTTCAGTTCCCTTTCCCGTTACGTAAGCACCAGGAAAATGCAGCTAGAGCTACTACTGTACTAGCATCATTCGGGTCGGGACTTGCTCTGATGGGAAAGGCTGAAATGGCTCTCATGGGAAAGGTGCAGGTCCGGTTTGCTTCCGAACCAACTTAACGCGTCGCGACGTGCTCTGCAGCTTGTCGCTAGCGGCTAGCTTCTGATTTCCGTCCGAGGATGCGAAGCGACAGCGACTCATCACCTCAGCGAATGCTGACCGGCTGGCACACAGTGATGGGTGACGGTCCTTGGGCGTCCGGGAGGTCCCTAGCTCCATGCGGACCGCGGCGGCCGGCCGGCTTCGCATGCCCCGCCCGTGCTGGCGTTGCGTCTGCAGGGAGAGGCGGGCACGAGTGCAAGGCGAGCGCGTGCGGCGCGTGGAGAGGGAGCGACTGAGCCGGGCACCGGAAGCGGAAGGGTCGCGTCGCCGTCTTTTTCTGTTGCGCTTCGCTGGAGCCGTTGAGCGGCTGGGGCCGGCGGTTTCCGCTCTCGCATCAGCTGCAGAGACGGGACGCGAACAATCACAGCCACGTGACGCAGCGCCGGGATCACGAGAGCGGAGATGGCTCCCAGGCAGCTGGCTGGCTGGCTGGCGTGCGTCGGCACGTAATAAGGAGACAAAACGTACAGTATGGTTGTAGGCGGGCGGGCGGGCAGGCGGGGCCGGATCCCAGGCCCGGGGGCGGCGGCCTCGCGCTGGACGCGGGCGTGACCGCGTGTGTGGCGCGGGACTGTACCACGCGTGCGTGTGACGTGTTGCTAGCAGAGAGCACATTTGTCCTTAAAGCGCCGACGACGTTGCTGTTTTCTCCTGCTGGTATCGGTGATCACCAATACTACAACGTTGAGAATGGATTAATCACCAATACTGCTATGTTGAGAATGGATTACTCCCTCCGTCCATGAAATCTCAAACTTTTTTTTAACTTTGATTAACTTTATAGAAAAATTAACAACATCTACGACTTAAAATGAGCATCATGTAAAAATGTGTTCTTAGATAAATCTAATCTAATGATACTAGTTTGATATCATAACTTTGTTAGAATATTAGGCAATTTCTATATTATTTTAATTTCATAAATTAACATAATGATGATGACATATAAAAGATTATTTAAAGTTGAGATCATGACATCAACCGTATTCATAACCATATGAAACACGTTGATATCAAAAGGATGTGAACATGATATATATATATAACAAAACATAAAAGTATGACATATATATCATGACAACAACTACTACTGGACTGCATATGAAATGATGAAACAAAGCTACTGAAACGTAAACACAACATCATATGAAACAACATAACAGAAACACTGAAACAGATATGCAAAGCATGAAACTAGCAGAAACAGAGAGCATACAGATTACGAACCGACACAACAGAGCATGTGGAACAGATTCGTTACAACTGATGAAACAACATGTCAAAACTATTGAAACATGTAAAAACTGTACGGCAGAAAACAGAGACATGATGAGATGAACATACCCGTTCATCCACGCAGCGTTCGAGGATCCAGAACCTTGACCAACCTCGATGGTCATGACGTAGAGGATGAAGGTGTACTGTCCACCGGGAAGAAGACGACGACGACGATCACCGGGAGAAAAACGGTGGCGGCGTCACCTCCGGGAAGAAGACGATCGGCAGCAGCGGCAGCTCCGGGAAGAAGACGACGGCGGCGGCAGCAACCACCACGAAGAAGACGACGACAACAGCAACGGGAGCGTCTCCTCCGAGAAGAAGACAATAGACGACGATGACGACAACGAATGGCGGCGGCGTTGGGCATTCGCGTAGACGCTCCCCAAAAACCTAATTGCCGATCCCTCGTGCAAGGTCTCGAACGACAAGGGCTCCGGAGGCACCTGCCCTCTCGCTTCACCGTGCGCGCAGGTTAACGAGATGAGAATGCAACTAGCAGCGGAATTGTGTCTGGAAAAAGTGTTATGTTCGGAACCGTCTCAAGTTGTAACCGGGTGAGAATATATCTTCTGCAGGGGAGGCCAAGGGGCTGCGCCTGCAGGGAGGCAGACATGTGCGTGAGAGGGAGAGGGAGAGTTGCATGAGAGTTGCATGCAAGTTACTAGAGGAAACTCCCTCAATTAATTGAAGGATGGAACTCCCGTAACTCTCTCCCATAAGTAGCTATTAAAATATTAACTGCCTCGTCACGCTCGCCTGCCACGTCACGCCTCATCCTTTGGACTTCCAATCCGGTACAAATAAAATATACACAATTACATACCCATAGAGCTTCTTGATTTATTGAATAAATAAATTGGGCTGATCCATAAATAAATCCAATAAACTTTTCATACTTTATTTTAGAAATTTGGTGGAAGTTTAAATTTTTTGACTTAGGACAAACCCAAAAATCCATTTTTTATTAGTTAGTGAGATGTTAGAGATGCTCTTAATTGCATTCAGGACAGGCGGAACAGTTTGAACTTTGAAGCCAGTACGTCCTCCCAAATGGTCACCATGATGCACTCCTGGCATCTTGTCTCTCTTTTGTATAGCCAATCAAAGGGAATCTGCCTGCCGAAAGTCTAAACTCCTACCATGCGTGTTTATGTTCAGATCACGATTTAAGATCGTGATGCACTCATTCATTAATGTTCTGCAGTTTAGTTTGTGATCGGTGGTTTTGCTATCGTTAGCAAGTACATACTTCCTCCGTATCGGAAATAGAAGACGTTTAGGACAGCGACACGGTCTTCAAAACACAACTTTGACCCTTTGTTTTTATAAAAATATTTATGGAAAAGTGATATATGTATACTTTTATGAAAATATTTTTCAAGACAAATCTATTCATATAATTTTTACATTTGCAAACTCAACAATTTAAAAGTTATAGATGATTTATATTCTCAATGTTTGACTCAAACCTTGTCTAAAACGTCTTCTATTTCCGATACAGAGAGAGTATGTACTACTGTAGTGCCCCTTGCGTTTTAATAACAAATTAATATAGTTGATTTCGTGAACACTAAGTTTAGGTTGTTAGATGCACCTACAAAGTGCGACAATACGACTCCTAGCAGTTAGAAGAGTGATGGTTCGTTGGTTTCAGAATGAACTTCCAACTACAGAGTCATACTCCCTCTGTCCCTCTTTATTGGTTGTTTGGGCTTTCTCCTAGATTCATAAGACAGTCAATGAACCTGGACACAAATGACATATCCCATACCTAGACACTGCTCTGTACTTGGACTGCTACTAACGCAGCTAGAACGACCAATAAAGAGGGACAGAGGGAGTAATTTGGAACTTACTTGGAAATTGGGCCCTCATATCCGTAGTTGCACCTAATTATAACTCGGTGTCGACTGAGGCAACACACGTGCTTAGTGAGGGGCTCCGAATAAGAGACTTTATAATCCTCAAATCTTACTTATGGTTTGTTAGATTTAGAAGGAACACAACCAAACAATGACGAATCTGGTTCGAGAAATTACGTACGACGAACTTATACTATAAATTTTGGTTAACCACCAATAACATGCATGTTAAGGGCAAAAGTCATAGAACAACTAATAGGAACCAAGATGTTATATTTTTAATATCTAAATTATTAATAATACATGTTTCTACGGAGGAATATAGTATCACATCAATCAAATTTGAAGTTGTCTTTTGAACCAATTACATCTCTAGCTTCATCCACTTCCCCACCCATATTAGCATCATCTACTCCTCCATCCATCACTAGGTCTATAGATGGCAATGGGTACCCGAGATCTTAAACCTGATTGGTTTTTATCCTATTAGTACATGGTTATCGATTAAAATCCTTATCCATAGGCAGACTAATGGGCAAAAAGTCATGCCCATTAGGTATACGGGTGTGGACGTGGATATTATATCACATGAACCCACAAACTTATGGCATATGTATAGCCGGTTTGCATATGAAATCCAGTCATATGTATAACTAATTTGGTGGTATTCATATGCTTACATTTCTTATATATCTACAAATTTGTAAATGTTTTTACAAACTCATGGTCTTGTGTTTAGCATATGTTTACATTTCATATATATCTACAAATTTGTGATAGGCTTATTGTCATGAATTGGCTAGAAATTGATAATATCATGCAATCTTATATATGTTTTCTTGGATATGGGCAACCCATGGGTAACTGATACCTGCATGGGCATGTGTATAGGTACAAAGTTGTACCCATGCATGTCCATGGGTTTCAGTTACCTATACACATGTATGAGTATCGCTACAATTTAGAATGTACCCATAGACATGTAAGATGTGAGCAGTAAGAAAAATTAAAAGCTATTTGGTGGAGCAACTGTTGCACCGTCGTTCATAGCACACCTTAGTCAACTCTATCCCTCTCTGACTGAAGAGGGAACCATGCTCGTCAACCCCTTCTTCCTCTATACTCTAGAGACGAGGTCGCGCATGAGCAGTCAGGGGAGGGGCTCGCCGGGCGTGACCGCAGTCAGGCGATTGGGCTCGCCGGCGGCCGCAATAAGGGAGGGGTTACAAAGCCAAATGAGCCATAAATTTATCTTTGTTTTGGGTTACAAACGGCCCATAGACTCACTGTAGACCAATTATATATTCAAAAAGTATAGGATTAAGTCCTTTTTTAGCCCCTCAACTACTGTGTTGGTCTAATTTTAACCCTCAACTACAAAGCCGTCTAGTATCAGTACCCCAACTGTCAAAACCATTCACTTTCAGCGCCTAGACAAGGGCAAGGTTGTTTTGACCCATGTTGAGCGGTTTTGATCGTGTCACGCTCAACAACTAGTTCTAGTTCAGTCAGTCCCCCTCAACTTACTTGGAGGTTTTAATCGTGTACAACAACTAGTTCTAGTTTAGTCAGTCCCCCCACTCCCAACACACGCAAAATCTAGTAAGTTCAGTAGTTCTAGCATACCCGATCGGTCAATCGAGGGATCAGATACGTTTCGGGTTGCAACTTGCAAACGGTCCACAAGGGCTCTGTGTAGCTCAACTCGTGTTCAATTCCCTTTTCAATCTGATGAGTAAGATCGTCACAAGGAAATTTTAGTACTGGCTCACCAGCATGACTGCGGCTGGTCATGGCGGAGATCGGTAAGCCGAGACATCAAATACGCGTCCGCCGTGAAATATGGTTCTGCGTTCTACAAATATTCCATGACGCCGGAATGATTGACTGAATCACTATCTTGAGCACAACCTTGCCAATTTGCCATAAAAAAAGTCACTTTTAATACAGTAGCATTGGTCAATCAAGTTACCGACGAGTTCAGTTCAGGTTGGTCTGGTCTCCCTGCCTCTTCTCGTGCAAGGTAGGGCAACCAAGCTAATCCATGCGGCACTCCCAATGGGAAAACACACTTCGGCACTCAGTTGTATTTGCCTTACCTGCTGCCAGAAATGCAAGCATCATACATTACACACTTGACGCGTGAAAAAGACCGATCGATCCCACATGGGAACAGAATCACGGAAAACGGTGTAGCCCGACTCGTCCGAATTCCGAACGAGGAGTATCCAAGTCCTGATTACTTCCTAGCCGTGTGGAAAACTGTTTCTCTAGGCTGGCGAATGACTTTGATGCCAAAGCTACAACGTTTGGCGGCCAATGGAATAACGGGGACTTGACTGCAAGCTACTAGTAGTACTAAATTGTGGTGGATTAGTGCCAGCATAGCAGCGGGCTGTGGAGTGGGGTGATATATGGATGTAAGTTCCAATTGGCATTACATTTGATCTGGTTACTTCAGCAAAGGTGGTCTTAATTTTTATGGTGTCCTAATTATTATATGTTTGAACTTTTATAAAAATTCCATACTCATTGGATCATGTATAATTTAGTTATAGATTTAATTAGGGTTAATACTTGTTAAATTTAAATAAATCTATAACTAAGTTATACATGATACAATGAGTATGAAATTTTTACTATAGTTTAAGCATATAATATTTAGACTACCATAAAATTTTTACCACAATTAGACCATAGAAACTATAGTTATGAATTATTCCAATTAATTAAAGAAGAGAATATATCTAAATCTAGACTAAAAAATACCATATTGTATAGTTACAATGTAGATCTAGAGTCCAACAAAAGTGGATTTTCCATTTTATAATTTTTTGTGTGATTTACTATAATTTTTTAAAGATCTAGATGAAACAAATAAAAATGAAAAAGATAAAACCGCTTATAACCTGGCCATGGAGATAAAAATGTACGGTTTCAAAAGTTAAAGAGGACGATTTTTCTAGTTTTTTATTTTAGAAGAAACGAACTTTCACAAAAATTCCCCTACCACTAGCACCATCTATGCGGGAAAAATTGAGCGTCACCAGTGAGCGAGGATGAGAGAGAGGAGATAGCACTAAAGATGACAAATGGGTACTCTAGACCCGAAATCCGATGAGTTTTTACCTCATTATGGCATGAGTATGGATTAAAACTATTACCCATGGGCATGCTGATGAGCAAAAGCCATGCCCATCGGGTATGCGAGTGTGGTCGTGGTATTATATCACCCGAAACCGTAAACCCATGGACATATGTATACACAATTTGCGTATGAGATTTAGGCATATGTACCTTATTTTTTTTGCCCATCGAGTATGCGAGTGTGGTCGTGGTATTTATATCACCCGAAACCGCAAACCCATGAACATATGTATACACAATTTGCGTATGAGATTTAGGCATATGTACCTCTAAATTTGTGATATGATATGTTTACATCTCTTATATATCAACAAGTTTATATATTTTTTGCAAATCCATGTGCATATATTTTGTATACATTTATATCTCTTATATATCTACAAAGTTGTGACTAGAGATTGAGATACCATGCAATCTCACTTATGTTTTCTCGGCTAGGACTACTTATGGGTACCCAAAACTCGTATGGGGCATGTACATAGGTATAAAATTATACCCATATATGGACATGAATTTTTTAATAAGTATAATTTTATCATAAACCTAGTGAACATGGATATTAGTTAACTACAATACAACTCAGGGTTGACCGATGTTGGGTGGATCCACGTCGGCAAAACAATTTTACGCCGTTTAATTATCGATCAACGCTCTAGGTTCACCCACCAGTAATTCAACCGAGCAATTCATTTTCTTGTCCATGATCGTACATAGAAATATCGAGCATAAAATTTTGTCCGAGCCATCTGGTGCAAAATATTTTTATTATTATTTTATTGCCCTGTCAGGTACTAGTAGTTGAACAATACACATCGGTACGACGATCCAGGACAGCCCACGAGAACAAGCTCGCCATTCTGGCCTGCAAAAACTGGGCCGTGCCCATTTTCCACTCAGAAGGCCGAACCGGCTCCGCTTCCCTTCCTTCAGCTGCCCCCAAACCCCCCTCAAAATCCTCCGAACCCTGCCGCCGTCGAGCGTCACTATGGCGCTGGCGCGGCGGCTGCTCCGCCTTCCTCCCTACCTCGGCACGCTCCCGCACCCGTCCCCCAGCTCCTCGCACCTCCTCGGGACTCGCACCTACATCTCTGACATGCGCCGCTCCGCCTTCGTCGACCGCCTCCTCCGCTCCGTACGCTCCGAGATCTCCTCTCTCAATAACGCCGCCCCACCTCCATCACCCCCGCCCCCTACGCCATTCACCGTCGAGGACCGCCCGGGCGAGCAGTGGGCCCGCCTGCGCCGCGTGTTCCCTGCGGCCGAGGGGGAGGAAGAGGAGGTCAGGGTGGACGCCACGTTGGTCGACGGCGCGCTTCCTCCCTCCCGCTCGGGCGCGGACACGGGCGGCCCGCCCAGGCTGCACATCAGCGTTAAGGTCGAGGTTTCCAAGGCCGCGCGGCCTGGAATGGCGCTCACCTTCGAGTGCTCCGCGTGGCCCGACGAAATGGAGGTGCGGAGGGTCTTTCCCGTCCGCCGCGGCGGGCCTGCGCCAGTGCAGCAGTACGTCGGCCGCCAATACAGGTGATAATGAGACTATATAATGGGAATTCATGAACATAAATAAACATCTCTAAATTTGACAAACTTTTGAAGGTTATGTTGCTCGCAATTGCTGCTTAGGGTGTTGGTACTCGCCTTGCTAGTGATTAAAATGTGCCACGTGCTCTAATTTTTAGTGAACTAACGATGGCAGGTGAAGTACTAGAGGACGGGAATGGTCGGAATCCCTTTCCATCCCCAATTCATGTTCAGGAAAATATCAAATGTGATTGCATTTTGTTTGCAAAAGGAATTGGTGTGGATTCTGTAGAAAATACCCAAAATGTGTTTTAGTATTTGATAGTAAATGCTAGTGTTAACTTTAGACACAACATGGAGAAACTATTTATCGCAAGTCCTGTTCTTTCATCACAAGGTCCGTTCATTACAGTAATGGAAGTAAAAGCTGAGCATGAACCAATAGGACGTACTAGTTTATTGTCATTTTGATTTAATTGCTCTTTATTCCCGACAAATCAGCTTCCCCTCCCCCTCTTTTTTTTTTGAGCATATACTGATAACTAATTTGTTTGTTCTGGTGAGCAGTGAGTTAGATGAAGAAATGCAAAACGCGGTGCAAGATTACCTAGAGCAAATTGGAGTGAATGATGACCTTGCTGCATTTCTGCACGCGTACATGGTAAACAAGGAGCATGCTGAACTTATCAGATGGCTGAAAAACGTTGAGTGCCATATCAAAAAATGAACGTTTTTAGTTGGGTTAATCGTTTGTCTTACAACACTTGCGGCCTTTGATGACAATCTTGGCACTTTACTATTGTTTTGAATTTATTTTTTGTGATGTCAGTCTGTCAGATAGGCTAGCAATCTGCCTATACAGGGGGGGGGGGGGGGGGGGGTGTTCTCTCCAGCAAGGAGACCAGTTTTTTGCCCTCTATTTATTTAAGTTGCCGTTTAGGTCCTTTAATCACAAATCAACTAAGCTAATATAGCTGTACGCCATATGAGGGAGATACTTATTTGCTGCATTTTCTATAGGAGAGCGAGATCGAAAAATATGTTATAAGTTGCAGAATAGAAACATAGCTTGAGGATCAATATGATCATTTTTTTTATCTCTCACCTTATATCTGAACTTTGGAAAGCTTTGAAATGTTAAATTCTAAACCAAATAGTCTAGTTCATTAATAGATTTCAATTCTTTCAAAACGAAAGGATCCAAACAGCTCCTAATAAAAATATGTTTCCAACTAGTTTCTGATTGTAACACAAGTGTCATACTACATGTGTCGAAAGCCTCCAACTAGGACGTAGATGGTAGTTGGTAGATATTTTTTGTACATATTCGAACTTGAATATGTTGAGAGACATGTGAACTCGTCACCTGGCTGTATCAATGTTCAAGAAGGTGTCTATCGATGTTCAAGAAGGCGTCAGGTGTTTTTTAGGAGGCGACCCATGGTCTAGTGCTTAGGCGAGCCTAGGCATCTGAATCAATATTTAAGAGCAAGTTCAATAATACAGCCAAGTGTTTGGCTAGAGCCAAGTTATACAATAAGTTATCTCTTATTTGACTATAAAAAGTCTCTTTCCTATTCCTCCTTACAATGACCATGTTTGATAGTGATACTGCGATCCAGAGAAGCGTTTATCAGATATGTTGTACAAATATGGAAAATGCGCTTATTTGAAAAGCGGGTATGGCCCAGCTTCTGCGGTTTAGTGAAAATGGGGTGGTAGGGAGAAGCGCGGCCAGAAAAAGCTATCAAAAAGCGAGTTGTTTGATTGTTAGTTTCAATTTTTTTTGGCCATAAGCAACATTTAAGTTGTTTCAGACAGGGCCAATATTTACGACTTGGGTCCACTACTACCTAGGCTTCCGTGTCCGGCTTTATGCTTGCATGAGAGTCAAGTTCCCCTCTCTCTCCTCTTCTCTTTTCTCCACCAGCATTTGCTTGGCTATAAAACAATTATTGTATTTGCTCTAAGAAAGCACTAGGCGGTTTTTAGGCAGGTGTTTTTCTAGCTGACGGTCAATACATGCATAATAAGTACTTAAAAGAAAAGAAAAAAGTTGGAGATAAGTGGTCATGGTCTCATGGAATATGGAGAAAGAGAAGACGGCCTGTTTAAAGGTCAAACTCTCCCACATTACAACCTCTCCTATGTCTTTTTCTCACCAGCATCTGTTTGCGCATGTTGTTGTCAGTTCTTCTCCCTTCCCCACACCTCTCATCCACATTTCTATCTACACTCGTCGCCGCTGGTTCCTCTCCCTCCAAGATAAGTGGTCATGGTCTCATGGAATATGGAGAAAGAGAAGACGGCCTATTTAAAGGTCAAACTCTCCCACATTACAACCTCTCCTGTCTTTCTCTCACCAGCATCTGTTTGCGCATGTCGATGCCAGTTCTTCTCCCTTCCCCACACCTCTCATCCACATTTCTATCTACACTCGTCGCCGCTGGTTCCTCTCCCTCCATGTAGCTCTCTCTCTCCCCGCCCATGTCATTGCAGGTTTCTCTCCCACATCTCTGATCACACCCATTGTTGCCATCTCCTCTCCCTCTCCCGCATACGCCCATCGTTCGATTCTGCTCGAGGCTGCTCCTCCCCCTCGGGGACGACCTCCGCTCGCCTAGGGGTCCGCCTACCCATAGAGGCTAGGCGTGACCCCCTCGCCTAGCGATTAATCTTGCCTAGGCGACCACCTAGCGCCGTCTTTTTGAACCATGGTATGCATCTAAGTCCAGATAGATTCAAATGTATATATCGAATAATTAAATCAAATATAATATACTAAAGATGGCAACATGTACAAAAAAAACTAATGGGTTCTTACCTAATTATGAATGTCCATATGTAGCGATTAGATGCTGGTTGAAAAAATACCTAATCAATGCAAATTGCAAGAAACATATGTATCGCACAATACAAATGCGACATCACTTCTTCAGATGCAAACCTCAGGATAAATTATTGCAATGAGGACATCACTCCTCTGAATACAAGCCTTGGAGATAAAGAGGACTAGCGTGGGCGTCAAAGTCATGGCGGAAGCCTAGTATAACTCAATTTGGAGTCTATCTAGGATGCCATGAGTAGTCCCTAGGTTAATGGGCAGTTAAAGGAGTCGATTAGCCAAAAACAGCTGTCTCGGTTAAAGGATTAACAGAGACAGTGCCCTTAATAAGGTGGACCTTTTGTTAGTGAATTATTAACGAAGACGGTTACTTATTCGGCCATCTCACCAGTAGAGAAAGGGCTTTTAACCCCAGTTGTAGAGGACATTTAGTCCCGGTAGGTCCATTCCTTTAGCCGGGATAGTCGCGGTTGGTGGAAGCGGGGCTAAAGGTCGTCCATCCAGTTAAAAAAATAAATCCTACCCAACTGCACCCCTGAGAATCGAACCCAAGACCTCACACACTGTCTCGCGTGTAGCAAACCACCCCACATACGCAACACATCTATCAATGAATGAGACGTTTTCCTTTTGAACCCACCGTAGAGAGACATTTAGTCTCGTTTCGTAACACCAACCGGGACTAAGGGCAGGTACATTGCTACACGTCAGCGGCCTCGTACCCCGTCTCATACAATGCCACGTAGGATTTTTGCTTATGTGGAGGAAAGAGAAATGTGTGTGAGAGAGAGATCGTTGTTTCGCGAAACAACTACCTCAAAAGCTAAGATTTAGGACTATGAGACAACTATTACACCATTGTATGAGTTATTGTTGCCATACACCTCACAAGTTATTTTTTATTCTATGCATAAATTAAGAAAACATGATTTACTACGAGTCAACTTAAAAAAATCAACCATTGTATATGTGGTCTGTTAAATCGTCTTAAATTACGTGGCATTATACGAGACGACCTATGAGATAACACCAATGTACTTACCCTAAAGGGTCTACCTTTAGTCCTGGTTGGCATTACCAACCGAGGCTAAATATTCTGGACCTTTAGTCTCGGTTGGTAACACCAACCAAGACTCATTACTCTTTAGTCTTGGTCGGTGTTACCAACCGGGACTAAAGGTCTATTAGCCCCAAACAAAAAAATAACCGGAACTAAAGCTGTTTTTGACAATCAACGAAAGATGTGTTCTGTAGTAGTAGTAGTAGTGCCTCTGTACCCATTAATAGAGGTGACACCCTATATTGTGCCCGTAAACATGAGTATAGAATCAATCATATTACTCTCTCTACTTTACATTGTAGAAATATAGGCCATTTTATTATATATTTTAATAGCTACATAACTTTTTATTATGTATATAATCATACTTCTTCATCCTAAATTATAAGTCATTTTAAGAATCTTGAATAGTCAAAAAATCACAGGTTTAATCAAAATTATATAATAAGATAACAACATTTTACGATCTAAACTAAACTAAATATCATTACTTTTTATATTAATTATATATTTTTATAGTATACTTACTTGGTGTCATAAAGCTTTGTAATTTTTGCTATAATTTAAGTTAAACTGGATACATTTTGACTCTTAATTTTTTTAAAATACTATTTTGGATAGAGTACGTCGTAGTTACTCCGGTTGTACTCCATACTGTGTATGTCTGTACGCGTCAGGGCTAACCGGCCTCCCAGTGTCCCATCCCATTCCAATAAAGCCTTCGGATAAGTTACTGGTGGATGGCGCGGTGCGGAGACTATAGATCGAGAAACCAGGAGAAAGGTCATGCATTCCAGTAGGTTCAAGAGGATCTGCGTGTTCTGCGGCAGCAGTCAGGGCAAGAAGACGAGCTATCATGATGCGGCCATTGACCTCTCCAAGGAGCTGGTATGTACGGCGAGCTATATATTTTATATACATACACACAATGTATATACCCTGGTATTCGGCTCCATTCGTTTATTTACGTACACTAAGTATACATGATACATATATATACTATAATATACATATATATGTGCGCGTCGATGTGCCGGTGCCACCTACTACTAGCTATCTTCTCTCTCTCTAACCCCATCATACGTGTGTGAAGTGTGGTAGATCGAACCATGCATGGATCAACTTTCAGTTCAGGATAGCTAAAACAAGCAAGTATACGTTGTTTCTCTTCAAAACTCTAATGTTTCTTTGTACATTCGAGTTAATAACCGCATGGGGACTCAAGTAAGTGTTCACTATAGCTACATATGTTGTTTCACAAGCTATATTAGTTGCATAAATAAGGGACGATGAGTCGATGACAGCCGCAAAGATCACTACGGTCAACGATAAACATTAGAGTTTTGAAAAAAACATTAGATCCATCCAAACGCCAAAGGCTAGAGTTGCACATTGCATAACAGAGACCGAAGCATGCATGGATCGTCTCGATCATACCTTGACCATTGCATTGGTATCTGTGACAGATCCTATATAATGTCTACTATTTTACGGAGTAGAATACAGAGAGTTGCAGTATTGGGAGAAACAAGTACATGGTACTAGCTACACAATCTAGATACAAGTTAATTCAAGCAACCTATATGTGTGTATCTGATTATTTTTCCTCAAAGCACACTAGTAAGTGAAGCTTTCTTTATCTCTCGTTTTCTGTCAGGGAAGAAAAAAATCTTGATTATTTTTCTGATCGCCTGTTTAGAACTTTAGATTACTGCTTAGGAGCGATCTAGGGCTTGGTCTGGCAGGCATGGTGGAGCGAGCACTGTACTGGTAGATGATTAGTGATTATTAGGGTATGTTTGCTACAATTCTGCTTCACTAATGAAGCTGGAGCTATTTTGAAAAAAAATGTTTGACAAAACAGCTTCACTAACAACTTTATGAATGAATGAATATGAGAGAGAAAGGAGGAGAGCTGAGATAAACTACTTTTTTTTTTATCTTCATCCCACTTCATATCTTTATGAGAGGGGAAGAAAAACAACTTCACCATAAAACTGTTTTGAAAAGAGGTGTTTTGACCAAAAAAAAATAGCTCACAACAACTTTATAAAATTATTGTGAATTATATCAAACAAGACACTAATAGTTATCTTTCTTGTCTTGTGGCAATGTCAATTATATTGGCCCGCAGCCGCAGGAGCTAGCAGCTAGCTGGCGGACCTAGGATTTTACCTCAAGGTATGCCTCATTTTTTTTTAGTAAAACCATACTCTAATTCGGTAAAACCATATACATTTTATTATATCAAAAGCTTTAAATTCAAACATTAAGATTAAGCTCGAAATGATGACAAATCTCAATATAAATTGTTCAAATAAAATATAAATAGTTTGAAATAAAGCCATAGAAAGAGACTTACATTATTATTTATTTATCCGCCGCTTTTTTAATGACATGAATGTCTCAATTATATCATCTTCATCATCTTCGAAGAAAATATCCCGCTCAATAAATGTGACAAGTCAATCATCCAAAACACTGTCACTTAGTTGATTCCTTGACTTTGTTTTGACTAAAGTCAATGCAGAAAATACCCTTTCAACATTAGCGGTTGCCACCGATAAAATCAATATCAATTTGAGAAGCAAGTAAACCATATCATACATTTTGTGCCTCTGTGTGGCGACAAGCTTAATTATAAACAAGTAAAAAAATATGTAACGTAAACCGCTAATCAATACTTCTCTTCAATGAAATCAATACGAACAATTGAACTGAAATATAAACAAATCACTAATATAAATATATAGATAAAATATAAGTATTGATTACTTGAATAGTGATGAGACAAATAAAAAAAGACAAACCTTTAAGAATTTTCCGCTCATCCGCTGCAGTCCTGAACTCCTCATCGGTTGATCCCGTGAACCATGATGCGTGATCCTAAGGAACTGAGATCAATATTGAGCGCGCACCGTTCGTCCTTCTGGCCGATTATCAAACCGATTCGTCGGCTGGGCGCTGGCCGTTCGTCCGCTGCTGCTGGGCGCTGGATGCTGCAGATCGCCGAGCGCGCGGCCGTGGAGTCCTGCGTGGCTGCGTGCGTCGCGTGGGGGCTGACGAGGAGTCGTCGACGTCGAGTCGTGGGCTCGTGGCCGCGTGCGCGTGGGCCGTGGGGACAGACGAGGAGTCGACGCGTTCGTACTGCCGCTGGACTCTCCGTCTCTCAGTAAATTGCGAACATATCGTTTCATCTCCTATTTTTTTATGTAATTTTTTTTCTTTCTATAATCGGCAGGATCCCAGGGTATGCCTTGCCATACCCGGTATACCCTGTAGGTCTAGCTCTCGACCTGTGTGTTCTGGTATAGATCACAAGTTCCTTACGTCATGGGTAGGCCACACAATAATTACAAGGATCGACGACTCGACGTACGTGTGATCTGTACTGTACGTTTACATGTATGCGAGAAGTTTTAATGCGATGCATGCGGTAAAAAAAAACTGTATATGTACGAAGGTTTTAAATTTTCCGACTACAACTTTGATTATCTTCAGTTACGGCTGTTTGAGAAAAAAAATAGCTAAATTTTAGCTTGTATAAGTTAGTCAATGTCTACCGCTATAGTCTGCTATAGCCCGTTTTAGTTTGTTTTGGGATATAGATAGCTAAATGGTTTACCAGCCTATTTAAAACATTGGTGTGTATGTAGCCAGGTTATGGACGATGTGTGCCGTGCTTCTGTTTTATGTGACTATTATGAAGTACTAGACCAACCGGTGGTGGATATCACTCCTATACACCGCAGTAGTGCACACAGATATATAACTCCTTGTGTTCCTATACACACCGTCACACCCTGTGTCAGCGTGCAGTGCAACAGACTTAAGCAGAGTTTGGTTCCCACCTCCTACAGTTTAGTTACTTACGTAAACTTGTGTCTAAACTTTAGCCAAGTCATGAGTTTAGACGACTAAAGTTTAAGAGATGAATTAAACACCCTCTTAGTACATTCTCTCTCTCTCTATATACCTTTTATTCAGAATGTTTTTATGGTTTTTGTGGTAATCAAACTTTTTTAATATCATAAAAGGTATAGAAAAAGGTAGAGAGAGAATTATATACATATTAAAGTTTTTATATACCTTTTCTATAGTTACGACCAAATACATTCAATGATCTATCTAGTGATACAAGTTATGCACCACAAGTTTAATATGTTTTTCTCAAAAACTAGATCAATAGTTAAAACGGAGAGAGCACACAGCTTTATCTACTTTCCTATTAAGTTACTGAGGGTGTGTTTAGTTGTGTTGTGACTTTTAGAAAACCTAAAAAAAGCTACTATGAAAAAGTGGAAAGTCATTTGGTGGAATAGCGCGCTATGGCTTTTTTAAAATACCTACACAGTACAACTCCGTTCATCATCTTCTTCCTTCTTTAGGTGACTAAAACATACTCAACTTTTGTAGGCAAAGATGATGTAGATTTTGTACTAGAGGAAAGTAGGTTTTGGTCTGAAACAACTATGTTTTTTTACCTATTTAATTAGCTTTTGGCTTTAAAAAATAAAAACAGATTAAAAAGCTCAACCATACCGATCTGACCATACCGATCTGAGCAAAATTACTATTACTATTAAAATTGGATTCAGCTCTGAAAAGATGCAGCCGTACGTGCTGGCAGCACGTTAAACTAGCTGCATGCTGCACGCTAGCGCTGCAGGCTGCTGTTAGTGAACTCCTGTTCTCGCAGTTTCCTTGGCTTTTATTGTGCTTGCATGCAACAGGTGTCCAGGGGCATTGATCTGGTGTACGGCGGCGGAAACTTGGGCCTCATGGGGCTCCTCTCGCATGCTGTCCACCGCGGCGGCAGGCACGTCCTAGGGTAAGACTGTATATATAGCCATCAGTGAAGTTAAACTTCCATCAGTTGATCCTTTCTTTTACAATCATTATCTTCTTCTGTTGTACTGCAGGGTCGTTCCGACAGCTCTCACTCCCGAGGTTGTATGCGGCACTACAGTGCTCTCCTCAATCACATATATAATACTCTCTTCATCCCAAATTACAAAAATATTGAAGAATCAAACCGTCTTAAGTTTGACCAAAAATTATAGAAAAAATTATAAAGATTTATGACATACTATAAAAATATAATTGATAAATAATCATTACTTAGTTAATATCATAAATGTTATTATATTATTGTCGGGTACAAAGATAAGGGGTACTCTAAACGTGTGATAATCTAAAAGCTCAACATAACAACTATTTTTAAGGCAGGATCCGATCAGCCGTTCAAGTTAATGGAGGAAGGCCCATTACGCGAAGGCTTACCTCACCAACAACAGTGACCAGTCGTGGGCCGGCCCTTTGCGGGAAACACAGAAGGCAGGATACCCCTCAGCCTCTACCTCGACTGACGGACAGCGGTCGAACGAACGACCCCTCCGCATCTACCTCGACTGACGGACAGGGGTCAAACGAACGACCCCTCCGCATCTACCTCGACTGACGGACGGAGGTTGAACGAACGACCCCTCCGCCTCCGCCTCGACCTCTCGAATGACGGACAGGGGGTCGAACGAACGACCCGCGCGCAGGAGGCTCGGTCAGCTCACCTGCTTCCGGTATGGGTTAAAGGGGATCCAATGCGCCTACCTGCCCCCGCCTAACGCCATGGGCGCCCACTACCGCAGTCAAATCCATCAACTCACCGCCCATGCCCTGGACCTCCGTTGACCGTGCGGCCGCTGTAGCCACGTCACAGGTACGGAATCCAGAGGCACCTCCTCGAGCCATGAACAGGACGGCCCTCGACTGTGTCTTCAGGGATACGACAGGGTTACGCTGGCCTCAACCCCCCTCGACCGGGGGGCCCGACCATCGTCTCCAACCACTCCGGCATGGCTCCCGTGCAGTCCGTCCCGCGTCGACTGTGGGACTCGTACCCATCTACAGAAGGTCAACCATACTGTACCATGTTGTACGGTGGCGTCCAGTCAGCCATCACCATGCCCTGGAGCACCGGAAGGACGGGAAGGCCACGCCGCTACAGCGATCGACGTCCCTTCGCCAGCATGGCGCCACGGACACGCCTCCCATGCCGCTACAGTTTAGGACTCTGTACTCTCAGGCCTCCCCTTGATCTATAAAAGGGGACGCCGGGATAGAAGAAAGGGGGCATTCGTAAGGGCAGAGGCTGATCAACATCGGCTTAGACATTCGGACATCAGCTCTGACCCGCATACACCACACACCCGATTGCTTGATCGACCTCTCAAGCAATCAACCGACCACCTAGGATAGCCCTGCTAGCCCTAGGCCTCAGCTCATCCTGAGCCCCCCCGTGTAAACCTGCTTGTACCCCCCCTGTACGAGCACTTCGGTGCAAGATAATACAATCCATCCTCCCCGCTGGATGTAGGGCCTTCTGTGCCCGAACCAGGATAAATCTTGTGTTCTTCTTGCATCACGTCTGGGAGAGGGAGCATGCAATATACAAATTTACTAGCAGGTGGTCTTGACCCCCTGGGTCATAACACCGACAGTTGGCGCACCAGGTAGGGGGCTTTGTGTGCCGATCAACTCCAAACTACTCTCCCAGATGGATTCCTCGATCCCATCGCTTCCATTCTCCACCATCATCTGGTTCGGGAGCCTAGAGTTCATGTCCATGGGCCACGACCACGACATGGTTCTACTCTCAGGTAGTGGCATGGATACCAACAGCTCCGGTACTCCGAGGCCAAGGAGGACCAGACGACGGTCCCAAAACTCGCGCCTGTCGCCTGCGACCAGGAGGAGGCGCGAACGACGTTGCCGCACTCTTCACCGCGCGGATCCCGAGACGCCGGATGTCGTCTCCCCGACCTCAGCTAGTGACACAGTTCCTCTCTTCGGGAGCCTGTTTGACCCATGCTTGTGGGTCGGGGCCGGGTACCTCGCTGAGCCTGACTTTGGCTCTGCCATACCGTCATCTAGAGGGTCCCCGTGGCTTCTCCGACATACTCGGTCGCGCCACCGCACAATCTGTTTCCACATGGGCTCTACAACAGCGCCAGACTCTGTTCTGCTTTTGTAGGTTCGCAGATGCAGGCACGTTACGGATCCTCAGGGAACCTACTACGTACGACGATCAACCTCGTCACCACCCCTCCACTGGACGAGCGTCCGGAGTCACGACGAGCCCCGGCTCTAGGGTGTCAGACCTGGGGGACGGTACGGCAATGGCTGGAGGAGGAATGCCGGGGATCTTTCCCCAACTTCTACCATGGCTACCCCGACTCGGACTCCCCGATGAGGATTACGATCCCACCCGGGAGTGTTTCCACCTCGACGGTCAGGTTGACTCCCAGGACGACATCAATGACGCCGCAGCCACGGATGAAGGAGGAGGGGGTAACGCTACCCCAGCGCGAAACGCCGACCCCCCGAGTCCTGACAAAGCCGATCCACCTCAGGACGCCCAAATCGCGCAAGTCCGAGAGTTGCTCGCCAAGCTTGAGGAGGAACGCCTATGACTTCAGCAGCTCGAGCACGCCCTCGAGCGAGATCACGGGCGCCCACAGGGTGTGGGAGCCCGCAGCCGGGCCCGGGAAGTCCATCGACAGATCATCAACGAAGGGGCGAACAAGCGCCGCGTCTACAACCGTGCCAGCCAAAATATTGTGGCAGCCGCAATGCTGCTCCGCGACATGCTGGCACCGTCGACGCCCCAAGCGCAGCGCATCAGAGACGAAATCCAAGGGCTTCTCCAAACCGCGGCCGTACAGTAGGCGGAGAGCTCAGCCTCAAGGCGCAGAGGAGCTGCTTCCGAGCGGCGGGACGTGCCCCCTCGACAAGATCGAGAGGTATCTGTCCACCAGAACAAGGCACCCCAAGGCGGAGCGGAGCGGCAACCAGTTCGAGACCGCATCCTCGATGATCGACAACCGCGAGACGCGCGATACGACATCAACGACAACAAACGACGCCGACACGGTGACGCTGAGGCTCGAGGTTATAGTGCTCATCGAGGTGGGCGCTACGACAGCGACGAGGATCAACGTCGATCCCCGGAACCACCAGGGTCGCGAGTCTTCAGCAAGGCAATCCGGCAAACCGCCTTGCCTGTTCGTTTCCGTCCACCCACCAGCCTGGTCAAGTACAACGGTGAAACCAAGCCGAAGCTCTGGCTTGCTGATTTCAGGCTGGCATGTCAGCTAGGAGGATCCGACGACGAACACGTTATCATTCGGCAACTCCCGCTCTTCCTATCCGACACCGCTCGAAGGTGGCTCGAGGAGCTCCCCCCGGACTTGATCCATGGCTGGCCCGACCTGGTCAGGATCTTTGAGGGGAACTTCAAGGGCACCTACGTGCGGCCAAGAAACTCCGCAGCTGCAACCAGAAGCCAAGGGAAACCCTCCGCGACTTCACCCGACGGTTCTCCAAGCAATGTACTGAGCTAACCCACATCTCCGACCACGACGTCATCACGACGTTCGTCGCCGGGACAACCTGCAAGGAGCTAGTGGGGGAACTGGGACGGAACACCCCCAAGACCGCCAACAAGCTTATGTACATCGTCACCAACTATGCCGCCGGTGATGAAGCCGTTGGCGCATTCTTCTATGCATCCCCGAGCAAGGGGAAGGCCAAGGCGGACGAGCCCGGGAGCTCGAACAATGGGCCCAAGAAGAACAATAACAACAACAAGAAGAAGAAAAACCAGCCGGGTCGACGCGACGTCGAGCCCTATGATCTTGTCGCCACGACAGACAAGAAGAAGCCTCGAGGTCCCCCTCGAGGGGGGCGTCTTCGACAAAATGCTGAAAGAGCCCTGCCCCTATCACAAGGGACCGACCAACCACAGCCTCGAGAACTGTTGCATGCTCAAGAGGCACTTCTGCTCCCTCAGCCTCAAGAAAGACGACAAGAAGGAGGACCCACAAGACGAGGGCGATGGCAAGAACGGGGGCTTCCCCGAGATCCTCGACTGTTTCATGATCTTCGGGGGACCCTCGACCCAACTCAGCACGCGTCAGCGCAAGAGTGAGCATCGGAAGGTCTTCTCCGTTCGAGCTCAAGCTCCTCGATACCTCGACTGGTCACACGTACCGATCACCTTCGATCAGGACGACCATCCCGAGCACGTCCCCAACGCAGGGGTCTACCCACTCGTCGTCGACCCGATCATACTCAACACCAGACTTTCCAAGGTACTCATGGATGGGGAAAGCAGCCTCAACATCATCTACGCCGAGACCCTCGACCTCCTGGGGATCCCGAGGACCATGCTCTTGCCCAGCGCGGGGGGATTCCACAGGATCGTCCCAGGAAAGAAGGCACTCCCGATCGGTTGCGTCAAGCTACCCGTTTGCTTCGGTACCCCCTCGAACTTCCGGAAGGAAGATCTGACCTTTGAGGTGGTCGCATTCCACGGTACCTACCACGCCATCATCGGTCAACCGGGATACGCCAAGTTCATGGCGGTCCCGAACTACACCTACCTCAAGCTAAAGATGTCGGGGCCCAAGGGAGTCATCACCGTCGACATTTCCTACGAGCACGCTTACGACTGCGACGTCGAGTGCGTAGAAAACGCCGAGGCGGTCGAAGAGTCAGCCATCCTCGCGGACGTCGACGACTTCTCCAAGGAGATCCTCGACCCCAAGCGGCACGCCGGCAACTTCAAGCCTGCGGAGGACACCAAGACCATCCCGCTCGACCTCGGCCACGCGGATGGGAAGGCACTGACGGTCAGCGCCACCCTCGAGCCCAAATAGGAAGCCGTGCTCGTCAACTTTCTCTGCGCGAATGCGGACGTGTTTGCGTGGAGTCCCTCGGATATGTCGGGCATTCCGAGGGATGTCGCCGAGCACTCCTTGGACATCCGGGCCGGATCCAAACCGGTGAAGCAACGGCTGCACCGCTTCGATGGGGAAAAGCGCAGAATCATCGGGGAGGAGGTCGACAAGCTTTTGAAGGCCGGATTCATCAAGGAGGTACATCATCCCGAGTGGTTAGCAAATCCTATACTTGTCAAGAAAAAGAATGGAAATGATAGGATGTGCGTAGACTACACTAGTTTAAATAAAGCATGTCCCAAGGTTCCTTTTCCATTACCACGTATTGATCAAATAGTAGATTCCACTGCGGGATGTGGAACTCTCTGCTTCCTTGATGCGTATTCTAGCTATCACCAAATAAAGATGAAGGAGGCCGATCAGCTCGCGACTTCCTTCATCACCCCCTTTGGCATGTTTTGCTACCTCACTATGCCCTTCGGTTTGCGGAACGCCGGGGCCACATATCAACGATGCATGCTCCATGTCTTTGAAAAACACATAGGGTCGACCGTCGAGGCCTACGTCGATGACATCGTGGTCAAATCCAAAACAGTCGGGAGCCTGGTCGGGGACCTTGAGATCGCGTTCGGGTGCCTCAGGGCAAATTGTATAAAGCTAAACCCGGAGAAGTGTGTCTTCGGGGTCCCTCGAGGCATGCTCCTAGGGTACATAGTTTCCCAATGTGGGATCGAGGCCAACCCTGAGAAGGTAACCACAATCACCAGGATGGGCCCGATCAAGGATCTTAAGGGCGTACAAAGGGTCACAGGGTGCCTCGCTGCCCTCAGCCGGTTCATCTCACGGCTCGGGGAAAAAGCCCCCCCCCCTTTACCGCCTCCTTAAGAAAACAGAACACTTCACATGGACCGTCGAGGCCGAGGAGTCGCTCTCCAAACTCAAAGCCTTGCTCACCTCGCCACCTATCTTGGTGCCCCCAAGCCCAGCCGAGCCCCTCTTGCTCTATGTCGCAGTAACTACCCAGGTAGTCAGCGCTGTCATAGTAGTCGAGAGGGCAGAAGAGGAACATGCCCTGCCGGTTCAGAGGTCTGTCTACTTCGTGAGCGAGGTACTTTCCGAGACTAAGACGAGATACCCCCCACATCCAGAAGCTGTTGTATGCCATTGTCCTCACTCGGCGCAAGCTCCAACACTATTTCCTGGGCCACCCGGTTACTGTGGTCTCATCTTTCCCCCTCGGGGAGATAATCCAGAACTGGGAGGCGTCTGGAAGAATCGCCAAGTGGTCTGTCGAGCTCATGGGGGAAACTCTCTCCTATGCCCCTCGGAAGGCCATCAAGTCTCAGGTATTGGCATATTTCATTGCAGAATGGACCGATACCCAACTACCCCCGGCGCAAGTTCAGACCGAGCTCTGGACAATGTACTTCGATGGATCGTTGATGAAGATGGGGGCAGGCGCCAGATTGCTGTTCATATCACCCTCAGGGGTCCACATGCGCTACGTCATCCGCCTCCACTTCCCCGTCTCCAACAACGTAGCCGAGTACGAGGCCCTCGTCAACGGTCTGCGCATCGCCATCGAGCTCGGGGTTCGACGCCTCGACGTTCGGGGGGACTCGCAGTTGGTAATCGACCAAGTGATGAAAGATTCGAGCTGCCACGACCCCAAGATGGAAGCCTACTGCAAGGAGGTCCGAAGGCTCGAGGAAAAATTCTACGGCCTCGAGCTCAACCACATCGCCCGCCGGTACAACGAAGCTGCTGACGAGCTAGCCAAAATCGCGTCCACCCGAGGCACGATTCCTCCCGACGTCTTCTCGAGGGACCTTCACAAGCCATCCGTCGACCTAGGCTCGGGGGCTCCTGCCCTCGAGCAAGGGGTCGATCCACCCCCTCGACCGTTCCCTCCTCGAACGGGGAAGAAGTCATGGAGATCGACGGAACGGCCGCAACACCAACCCCCTCGACGGACTAGCGCACACCCTACCTCGAGTATCTAATACGGGGCGAGCTCTTCGAGGACCGCACCGAAGCCCAACGCATAGCCCGACATGCAAAAACCTACGTCTTGTATGGGGATGGCCGCGAGCTGTATCGACGCAGCCCTACTGGTATACTTCAATGTTGCCTCACCCTCGAGGAGGGGAGGGCACTACTAAAGGACCTACACTCGGGGGCTTGCGGCCACCACGCGGCGCCAAGAACGTTGGTAGGAAGCGCCTTTCGACAAGGCTTCTACTGGCCGACAGCCATCACCGATGCTACCAAACTTGTTCGATCTTGCAAGGGATGCCAATTCTACGCCAGGCAGACCCACCTACCCGCCCAAGCTCTTCAGATGATACCCATAACTTGGCCATTCGCAGTATGGGGGCTCGACATGGTCGGCCCCCTGAAGAAAACAAAAGGTGGCCAGACCCACCTCTTCGTGGCCGTAGACAAGTTCTCGAAATGGATCGAGGCTCGACCCATCGCCAACATTCAATCTCGACAAGTCGTGCTGTTCTTCACAGACATCATCCATCGCTTCGGGGTTCCCAATGTCATCATCATCGACAATGGCACGCAGTTCACCGGTCAAAAGTTCCTGGACTTCTGTGACCACCACCACATCAGGGTGAACTGGTCCGCAGTCGCCCACCCTCGGACTAACGGCCAGGTCGAGCGCGCCAATGGTATGGTTTTACAGGGCCTCAAGCCAAGGATCTTTGACCGGTTAAACAAACACGGCAAGAGATGGGTCGATGAGCTGCCCTCTGTCCTATGGAGCCTCAGAACGACGCCAAGTCGAGCCATAGGGTTCTCCCCGTTCTTCTTGGTCTATGGGTCCGAGGCCGTCCTCCCCACTGACCTCGAGTATGGGTCCTCTTGACTAAAGGCCTACAACGAGCAAGCCAACACAGTAGCCCGAGAGGACTCCCTCGACCAGCTCGAGGAAGCCCGGGACACGGCCCTCTTCAAGTCAGCAAGGTACCAGCAGACGCTACGGCGCTACCACGACAAGCACATACGCAAAAGGGACCTCGAAGTCGGTGACCTCGTGTTGCGCCGTCGACAAAGCAACAAGGGGCGTCACAAGCTGATGCCACCTTGGGAAGGACCCTTCATCGTGCCAGAGGTGCTAAAGCCAGAGACTTACAAGCTGAAGAACGACAAGGGTGAGATCCTCACCAACGCATGGAACATCGAACAGCTACGTCTCTTCTACCCCTAAGGCCTCGAGGCCTCGTACATTTTCCGCATTATGTACATCTATCGCATTATGAATGAATAAAATGTTCTCGAAATATGTTTCACATTCGTTCATAACTATGAGGTAGCCTCGACTCTGCTCCGGCAAAGTCAAACCTCCCTTGGGGGCTGACAGCCCCCCTCCTAAGCTTTCTAAAAACCCGAACGTTTTTTTGAAACTCGGCCTTCTCTTTCCACCTTTGCCCCGAGTACGCTTCACGGCTGAGTAAAAAACGCCTCGAACTCCCTAAGAGTCGACGGTCGTCGAGCCGGGGACTCTCCTATGCCTCAGGGCTATGGTACCCCCACTCGCTCCCCCCCTCCAGGGATACAAGCGTGCGTCGAATACTTAGTCCACAAGCAACGACTCAGGCAAAGAGAAATAGAGACAACTCGAGAAATAAAAACACTCAGATGCATCTCGAATAAAATGCATTAAAGTTAAGAAGCCCCCAGGGGTTCGACGTCATATTGTCGCAGAAGCTAATCTATTACATGGACCTTCTTGTCCAAATTTGGCTCACATGCCTCGACTACTCATCGTCATCGCCGTCCGGCGGGGGAAGCACCTCGGCCTCGAACAGCTTCGCTAACTCACCGCCGGGCACCTCTGCGGCGTCGATCAGCTCATGGCATCTCGCCATGTTCGCTTCATCGGTCAGCCCCGGGTCGACGACAAAGCCGCTGGCGACGACGTCGAGGTCGTAGATGTAGCCCGAGCGGACAACCGCGAGCGCCCGCTTCACGGACCTGCTCCGTCACTTCACGGGTCGCGGCGAAGAGCCGACGCAAGAGGGAATCTCCATGCACGTCTCCCGCAACCGACAGCTCTGGCTCGACACCCATGCCGTCGCAGAAAGAGGATATGGCGTCCCCAAGCCTCTCGTTCAGGCTCGTCTCCGCCCCGAGGAGGTTCTGAAGACTGGTCAGATCCTCGTGGGCTCGAGCCTTGTCCCCCTCGAGTTCTGCCAGAACAAATAGAGGACTCCGTCAAAACCAAAAAAGCAGGGGAAGGGTCGAAAACAGGCAAGCTTAATAATATCCCTAAAAAACTCACCTTTGGCGTGTGCTTCCAGTGTGACGTAGTCCTGCTCAGCCCTCTGAAGTTGGTGGCGGACGTCGACGAGCTCTGCAGCTTGGTCACTGTTTTTAGCCCGGAGGTCCTCGATGATCTTGCCAGTACCATCGAGGGCCCTCTTCTGGTTAGCCGCCACCTCCCCCAGAGCGTCGCGGTCGCGGGAGACGGTGTCAACATTCGCCTGGAGTTCACGGACCCGCTCTTCGAGGGAGGCGCGGTCGGTGCCCGCCTGCTCCAGGTTGGCCTCGAGCCGCCGGACCTGCTCCGCCGTTCGAGCCAATTCCCCCCTCAGCAAGGTGGCCTCCTCCTCAGCCTTACGCCGGGCCTCCTGGGCAGCGTCCCGCTGCTGCCCGACCTCGGCAACCTCCTAGAAGGCGGCCTCAGCCCTCGACTGTGCCCGGGAGGCCTCCTCCTGAGCGGCCTTGGCCCCCTCCTGTGCGGTGGCCGCCTCGACCTTCACCTGGGCAGCCTTGACCTCCGCCTTCTCCAGCGATGCGCGGAGGGTGGGGAGCTGCTCCTGCGCCCGGAGGATGAATTGGGACTTATCACACGACCTCGCCCTCAACATCTGACAGGGATAAAAAGGAAGGTCATCAAAACAAATAGCAAAGTGACCCAAGCAAGATCAAAGAGAGAACGAGGCTTACTTCCATCCCCCAGTACAAGTCCGTGGAAGCAACCTCCGCCGACAGGCGTACCACATGGGTAAGCCACGCCCGGAACTCCTCCAGGTGCTCCCACTCCCCGAGCTCGGCTTGATCGTCGAGCTTGAAGAAGGTGCACCCTCGGTCTTGGGGGTCGGCCAGCTTGAGGGGTTCCTGCCCCCAGAGCCTGCTGCGGCAGTCGATCCTCTCCTTGACCTCCCGCATGATGCCTTGGCGCATCTCGGGGCCACCCCCGTGAAGCATCACCCGCTCCGCTAGAGTGGGGAAGGGAGCTGCCCCCTCGAGCTGGGCAGCCCTGGCCTCGGAGTCATCTTGCGGGGCCGCCGCCGGCCCCTCCTGATCATCGCCTCCAGGCGGAAGAGGTCCCCGCCATAAGAATAACCCGCGTGGTGAAGAAAACACACGTTAGCACCCGATGTCGTAGGCTCGCCGCGGTCCCCTCCCTCCACGTCGACTAAGTTAGAGGGCGGATCACCTCGAGAAGACAACTGCTTGACTTCGACGACAGGCCGAGCAGCCGCCTCGGACATCGTCACGTCCGCCGTGCCGCTTCCTTGCAGCGCCATAACGGTCCCCTCCGGCTCCTGCCGAAGGGTCGTCACCACCACCACTTCCGCCGGCTCCGCCGACGTCACCGTCCCCGCCGCGGGCGACGCCGAGGCCCCCTCGACAAGGGTCCCCACCGACGGCGGCACCTCCAGCGCAGCAACGGTCACTCCCTCCTCTTGCCACGCCTGCTCCTCGCGCTCGCGCCGCTGACGCGCCTCCCGCGACGCGAGGTTCTCGGGCCACCGCCTCGGCGTCGGGCGCTCCAGCGTCTCTCCCTCGCCGGCAGAGGTCAAGTCGACCACCTCCACCTCTACGACGGATGGGGGCTCGACCCACTCAATCACGGTCGTCGTCAACGCCAGCTCCACGCCTTCCGAGGCTGCTGGCGTACCCCCCCCCCCCCCTCCGACGGAGCGGTGAGCACGGCCTCGACCGTCACTCCGGCGGACCCTGTTGATGCGACGGGTCGACCCGCCTCTTCCTCCGCTCGAGTTCGCTCCGCGACGGCCTGCGCCTGCCCGCGCCCTATCGCCTCCCACGCCTTGGCCGCCCACGCCGCACCTAGGGCGGGGGTCGAAGGGGATGAGGCGGCAGGACTGGCCCCGACGGCCATCTTGGCCGGGGTGGGGGTCGCGCCCTCCGACGAGCACTTCGCCCTGAAAAAGGAACTCATACGTGACGATAAGCACGAGTCATAACCAACAAAAAATACTCGGGATAGACAGGGAAGCAACTTACCCCAGCGGAATCATGGGGGTCCGACCAGTGGACCTCGAGCCGCTCAGGGGCTTCTACGAGGGATGTCGGGAGCCACTTCTCCCGCGACAGGGGTTGAGGCTGCTCCCGGCACCGTATCCTTGGCAGGGGCCAAAGGCGTCTTCGTCGCCACTGTCCTGGTCTACACCGTCCTAGTCGCCACCGTCCTGATGCCCGTGCGCTCGACCGAGTAGGCGCCGGGGACGTGCTCGACCGACCCCTCGACGTGGACCGCGACGAACGGCTACGCGTCTCCCGCGGAACTTCACCTTGAAGAGCCGCTGGGCGCTCGTCCCGTGACTCAATCCCGACAGTTGGGGTCGACCTCAACGTCGACCCCTCTGCTCCTCCAGTACTGGCGGCCGCCCCTGACGCATGGGCACCGCTCTTTCTTCCTCGAACCCTCGCTGCGGCTCGGCCTCCTCCTCCTGCTCCGGCTCCTCTTCCTGCACAATGAACAATACCCGTCAGGACCAAAATAATAGTCAGAACCCTACACCACTATGCCACGCCACCAACAACCTCGCCACTGCTCGTCTACTCATCCTCATCCTCCTCCTAGGGGGACTCCTCCTCGGGGAGGTTGGCCTGCATCTGCCGTGCCCGACGTCGTTCACGCTCCTCCCTCTCTCGGGACTTTTTTCCCTTATCCCTCTTGGCCTTGTCCTTGGTCTTCTTGTCCTGCTCGGCTTGCAAGAGCCTCCCTGGGAGTCGTTCTGCTCCTCCTTCACCGGCGGGTAGCGACTTCTGGTAAACGACGTTCCCCTGAGGAACGCGAGGCGTAGTCAGAAAGCGGACAAAAGGGGACAAACAAGACGGACAAGAGGGCATTGACAGAGAAAAGAGGTGTCGTACCAGCTGAACGTGGCCCCGAGAGAGGTGTTGGAGCTCCACACCGTAGTGGTGGAGGATCCCACGTAGAAGACGGTTGGGGGGGATCCCAGCCTCGCCCGGTGGAAAGCTTCGAAGCTGACCAGATAACCCTCCGGCGGGTTGGGCTCAGCGTCCTCCCTCGGCGGCACTATCCACTCCGGCCGGTCCACGGAGGTGATGGGTCGGAGAAGGTCGCTCTCCACCAAATCTCCCAAGCGCGCCACGGTCGCCGACGACGGAAGCCAGGCGTCAGGGCCGCGCAAGCTGTAGGTGGCCATGGGAGCAGGGAAGCGGACGCGCTAGGATGTGGGGGTGGAAGGTACGTTGCCAATCTCTCCTCTCCCTGCTCTCGCGCACGCAGAGATCCGGCTCGGTGGGCGACGAAGGCAACGGCGAGAGGAAGAAGACAGGGAAGGCAATGGCAAGCGTGCGGAAGCCAGACCCCCACCCCCAGTATTTATAACCGGAAGCCCAACGGGCGGACCCGTCGAAAAGGCAAGTAAGTCTCTGCATTTAATGCTCTCACCTACCGCCTCCTCGTATTCTGTAAGATAAGTTGCACCTGTCGCGTCATCGGGCTCCGCGCCGCACGCCTCGCCGCACCCTATGCCTGCAACGGCCGCAGTCGAACGGACATCTCCTAAAAAGACGCGCCTACGGCGGACAACGTGCGACAGGTGGACGTTATCTTCGGAGGTAAGCAACGGACGTCGACCCGTCCGTCAAAATCTCGAGGGAACGAAGGCTGGCCCTCGAACAGGGTTCGACAGCCGCCCTCGAGTACCTGATGTCAGAGATGACCCAGGGTTATGGCCTCCGGTCCACCCCAAATCCCGAGGGAACGAAGGCTGGCCCTCGAACAGGGTTCGACAGCCGCCCTCGAGTACCTGAGGTCGGAGATGACCCAGGGTTATGGACTCCGGTCCACCCCCAAATCTCGAGGGAGCGAAGGCTGGACCTCGAACAGGGTTCGACAGCCGCCCTCGAGTACTCGAGTCAGGAATAATCCAGGGGGGCCGGCGCGAGCCCCACGGGTGGACCCAACAAAAAGACAGGTATGTCCCCACATTTAATATACCAACCTACCACCCCCTTATATTCCACAGGAAAGGACGTCATCTTCGGAGGTAAGCAACGGACGTCGACCCGTCCGTCAAAATCTCGAGGGAGCGAAGGCTGGCCCTTGCACAGGGTTCGACAGCCGCCCTCGAGTACCTGAGGTCAGGGAGGACCCAGGGCTACGGACTCCGGTCCACCCCCAAATCTCGAAGGGGCGAAGGCTGGCCCCGCGAACGAGGTTCATAGCCGCCCTCGAGTACGCGAGTCAGGGATGACCCAGGAGGGGACGGCACGAGCCCCTACCTCGAGAACGAACTCTCGAGGCCCCCTAGGACATATCCAAGGCATAACCACGGAATACCCAAGGATCCCTTCGACGGGAGGCATCAGGACACCAACTCTCATCGAACAAAGTTGGCACCTAGGTAATCCACACGGTGTTGCTTGAATGAGAACGCCTCAGGGCTTCTATCGACCCCCGTCGAAGGGGGCACGAGTTCTCACTTGGATTTCACTTGAATTTATACCCGTTACCAGCTCGTAGAGGACTTCGAGGTTCGTCCTTACGAAGGCTCACAGAGGACTTCGGGGCTCGTCCTAACGAGGATAGCACGATGCTCTTCGCCCCACAATCTAAGCACAAGGATCCGTGGGAAGGACGCTAGGAGGTAGTGAAAGCCCGACCACACGAGGCTCGAGGGTTAGACTACGCACGGCACCCTCGACGAAAGAGGGTCGAAAACACTCGTAGCCTGGCAGACAGAGTTGACCCCTCGGTAAGGCACTATGACTCCAGTTTAACGCTCGAGGGAGCGAAGGCTGGCCCTCGGAAGGGTTTCGACAGCCGCTCTTGAGCACCCCCCTTCCCAAGGAAGTGAAATGCTCGTAGCCTGGCGAACATAATTGACCCCTCGATAGGGCGCTATGACTCCAGTTAATCCTAACTCCCCTCGATAGAACACACGTCAAAGCCCCTAGAGGAGTTCTTAATCACTCCTCTAGGACCTCGGGGGCTACCCCCGCGGGGTGCGTTCGCACGCACCCCGCGGAGAATCAGACCTCGTACTAACCCTGCAGATCATCAGCAAAAACCTCTATGCGGATTTTCCTTATCCGCATAGAGGTTCGGGGGCTACTGCCGGGTACAAAGGTAAGGGGTACCCTAAATGTGTCATAATCTAAAAGCTCAACATATCAACCATTTTTAAGGCAGGATCCGATCAGCCGTTCAAGTCAATGGAGGAAGACCCATCACGCGAAGGCTTACCTCACCAACAACAGTGACCAGTCGTGGGCCGGCCCTTTGCGGGAAACACAGAAGGCAGGATACCCCTCCGCCTCTACCTCGACTGATGGACAAGGGTCGAACGAACGACCCCTCCGCATCTACCTCGACTGACGGACAGGGGTCGAACGAACGACCCCTCCGCATCTACCTCGACTGACGGACGGAGGTCGAACGAACGACCCCTCCGCCTCCGCCTCGACCTCTCGAATGACGGATAGGGGGTTGAATGAATGACTCGCGCGCAGGGGGCTCGGTCAGCTCACCTGCTCCCGGTATGGGTTAAAGGGGATCCAATGTGCCTACCTGCCCCCGCCTAACGCCATGGGCGCACACTACCGCAGTCAAATCCATCAACTCACCGCCCATGCCCTGGACCTCCGTTGACCGTGCGGCCGCTGTAGCCACGTCACAGGTACGGAATCCAGAGGCACCCCCTCGAGCCATGAACAGGACGGCCCTCGACTGTGTCTTCAGGGATACGACAGGATCACGCTGGCCTCAACCCCCCCTCGACCGGGGGGCCCGACCATCGTCTCCAACCACTCCGGCATGGCTCCCGTCCAGTCCATCCCGCGTCGACTGTGGGACTCGTACCCATCTACAGAAGGTCAACCATACTGTACCATGTTGTACGGCTGCGTCCAATCAGCCATCACCATGCCCTGGAGCACCGGAAGGACGGGAAGGCCACGCCGCTACAGCGATCGACGTCCCTTTGCCAGCATGGTGCCACGGACACGCCTCCCATGCCGCTATAGTTTAGGACTCTGTACTCTCAGGCCTCCCCTTGATCTATAAAAGGGTACGTTGGGATAGAAGAAAGGGGGCATTCGTAAGGGCAGGGGCTGATCAACATCGGCTTAGACATTCGGACATCAGCTCTGACCCACATACACCATACACCCGATTGCTTGATCGACCTCTCAAGCAATCAACTGACCACCTAGGATAGCCCTGCTAGCCCTAGGCCTCAGCTCATCCTGAGTACCCCCGTGTAAACCTGCTTGTACCCCCCTGTACGAGCACTTCGGTGCAAGATAATACAATCCATCCTCCCCCGCTGGACGTAGGGCCTTCTGTGCCTGAACCAGGATAAATCTTGTGTTCTTCTTGCATCACGTCTGGGAGAGGGAGCACGCAATATACAAATTTACTAGCCGGTGGTCTTGACCCCCTAGGTCATAACACCGACAATTATCATATAAGTTTGGTCAAACTTGAGACATTTTGACTCTCCAAGATTCTTGAAATGTCTTGTAATTTGAAATGGAGGGAGTATAAGTTTTCGACATGCTTTTTAAGTAACAATAATATTCCTTCCTTCAGATATAAAAATTGGGAACATTATCTTCAAATACACTTTGACTAGAGAGATCGTATACTTGAGTAGACAAACCAGTTAATTAGTTTCACTCCACATCTTTTCATCCTAAAATATAACATCTGGCTTGATTTGGTGTAGTCTAAAAAAATTAGTCTTAAATTTTTTAAATTTAGTTTCTCTTATACTATAATGTTTGTAGCAACAAAACCATATTTTTGAATGTCTACTAAAACAATTTTAGAAGACATATTTTTATTAGCAGAGATGGTGAAAAGGTATCGGTGTCTTCTAAAATACCTAATGGTTTTAAGGGACGGTCAGTCCATTTATGTAGACAGTATAAAAACAATCACCTCTGCAAAATGGACTTATAGATGTAGGCATTTTGTGAAGGCTACCTCTGAAAATGGCTATTAATATAGGTGGGCCTCTTAAGGGTATTATCTCTGTAAAGATGTCCATATTTATAAATAGTTGTGAAAAATTCATAACTAATACAATGAAGTCAGATGAAGACAAACTTCATAAGTATTGAGCTCAACAACATCAACATCTTTGTAGTTAACAAGCTCTTTATTTGAAGATATTAATTTAGAGTGCCAAAAAAATTAGTTTTAAGTTTCTATTTTTAAAATTCAAAATTTTAGAATTTGTTATAATAACCTCGAATGTTGACATAGTCTAGACCAAGTTCTCATGTGATCTACAATTTTATAGTTAACATTGTTTCTTTTGATTTAAAGTCATTTAGAGTCCCAACTATGTGTTTTACTAGCAAACATGCACGTGTGTTACAACGGGAGATAAAAAGCTACTGAATATTCATGAAAAATGATACAATGAATATGACATACATTATATAAATTAGTATCAATAAGAATATAATAATGCACTATTAAGTATGTATCAGATTAAAATACTATATGATAGTTTTTTCTCATGTTGCAAAAGCACATAAAAATATCTAATCATAAATATATCATAAAATACTATTCTGATTTCATAGTATATATGTGTTAATATGATTAAATATGTGGTTAGTGACTTCCTTTGTTGTACTTCCTTCTTTGTGCCCCATGCTATTATTATTTGTGTTATATACCAACTAAAGTCTCCATGACTTATTCAAAGCAAACTTGCAACAGGCGTGGGGCATATGGATTCCAAGTGAGCGCGGTAACAGTTGGATGAATAAATAGACTAGACCAAAAAAGGATAGACAAAAAAAAAACAGCGGTTGAAATTTAGAATTATACATATAACTACCTCAGATATTGACATGGTCATTACTAAAGTTGTAGAGGTCCATAAGATCAACAAATGTGTAGCTTACAAGCTTTTTATTTGATCTTTTAGAGCTCAAATACATTTTAATTTATCATTTTTTGAGATTTTAACTTTTTAGCAAAATAATAAATCATTATGTCACCTTGATAAAGGACATGAGTAAATGATACAAAAAAATGCTAGAACCCCCTTCTTCCAACAAGTTTAACATCGCATGGTTGTCAGATAATTGGAGAAACAGTGGGAAAGGTGATGTTGGTCGAGGGTATGCACCAACGGAAAACGGAGATGGCGAGGCAATCTGATGCTTTCATAGCATTGCCATGTGAGTAGTGGTACATGCTACTTATGCTATGCATGGAGTCTATTTCCATGATGATATTATGTGTTTCCATGCACGCACTTACCACATGTCAGGCTAGGGCAATTGAATCATCTATAACAAGGTGTTTAGTTTAAGGAATATTATAGTCCATCATCTACTTATTTCTTGTTTTTTTATTTTGTCTGTGGAATAAAGTAGGTTGATGCCTCATAATCTCATTTCTCAGTAAGCTAATAATTATTACTAGTACGAAGAATTAAGTCACGTCACCAATGTTTAGGAATGGAAAGTAGCTCTTTCCAATAATAATGTTCTCACTATAAAACTGACAATTAATTATATCAACTAAATTGTTATGATTCAGGAGGATATGGAACACTGGAAGAGCTGTTTGAAGTGATCACATGGTCACAGTTAGGCATCCATCGTAAGCCGGTAAGTAATCAACAAGCTCCTACATATATGTACATTGAGGCATGCAACAATGTCTCTTGATATTACTTTGTAAAAGAGATATTTCAATGCACCGAAGCAATTCACTAATTTAGTAAATCCATCTGATAAGAACTCTTCAAGATTGGCTTGCTGAACGTTGATGGGTATTACAACACCCTGTTAGCATTCATTGACCAGACCACGGAGGAAGGCTTTGTCAGCCACAGCGCCCGTCAAATTGTTGTCCATGCTCCCAACGCACAAGAGCTCGTTGACAAGCTTGGGTATTTACCTATAATATGATAAAACATATTTAACCGCTTTTGTGCAAAACTAACAACTCCTAGTTGCATCATGATGTGAATGTAGGACTACGTCCCGTACAATCACATAGTTCTCGACGGGCTCAACTGGAAGAAGATTGTGAATGATCCAGGTGATAACTCTAAAATAATCAGCATTAGCACAGATGAGATTTCACCGCCTTTGGAGGGACTGCTGCTGCCTTTATCTCTAATGAAAGTGAACGACGACCTTCCAACTACGGATGAAACCCGCGCTGATTCAGTGGCAGCAGGAGACGTCGTACTGTCTCCTAAGTAGCTAGGGAGCTCGGCATGTATAATAAATCTGTAAAAGGTCCAGAGGTTAACTATGAGTCAAGTGCATCAAGGCCTCTAGAAGGTTCCGTCACTCCAAGCCTTTCTATATTCTTGTTCTCGACCTCCAGAGAGATTGAATAAGAGCACAAGGTCCTAACATAATGGAAGAAGGTTATCAGCAGCCTTAGGCATTGGCTATCTTGTGTTCTCTCATTTGTACTCATGGAATACCTAGCTAAAAAGTCAGGAAGAGTGTTAAGTAGTTATGTGTTTATATGTTTCCATGCACGATATGTATTGGGATTTGTATGTCCTTATTATGTGTCTTAATCCTTTGTCATTGTATGCTTTCCCTCCAAAATGAATGTTAACATTATATTAGTCTGTTTGAAAAAAATAACATATATGTGTATCACATTTCTTGATATTAGAATGATGCTTGGGAATAGTTAAGGTAGCATCAAGAAACCTTAAAACTTCTCATTATGATCTTGATTGTTTTATAGAAAAATTTGACAGACGTCTTAACTTATTTCTAGCAATTAAACCAAAATGTCTGAGTTGGTCAAGATAGTCCCAATAGAGCAAGTATCCGACTTAGATGTCTCGGGTGGTTAGATGGTCGGAATATCTGACTTGGATATTATTCCATTGGAATTATTAGACATTTGTGGAGTTATATTCTGAATGTAAATCATGACATAGGTAAAAATGCACATTATTAATACTAATAAAAAATCATATTACTCTTATAAATTAGCATACACATAACAGGAAGTAGTAGTATTGGATTGGATAAAATAAACCACAATATAATGGCTATAAATGGTACCTTTCAGTGGCATCGGTGTAGTGGGCACCATGACATTGTTACTTAGGTTTGACGGAAAAATCAATCTTGATTCTGTTTTTCTCTTTTGAGAATATAAAAACCATCTTGAACTGTACAATGGCTGCCAACACACAATATATTTGGAATATTTGAGTCATTTGTACATTTACGCACCATAACTGCATAAGCGGATCCAATTTGGTCAAGTTCGAAATTTGAGGAGTTTCTCAACTTGGTTTGAGTAACACCGGAGCTAATTTATAACATGAGATTAAATAAATCAAATATCATCTAAGTAGCTGAAGTGGCCAAAATATGAGTTCAACAAATCTGAAAAAGAAAGGGTTCATGAATGCATACATGTATAAAACAAGTTTCTCCATATCGATTACATTTTTTTTCACAAAAGTTGGTGAGATGTTAGTTTAGATTAGACAGGGGTGGCTTAGCGGAACCAGAGGGTGGCCAGCAAGAGCTGTGGCTTCCCTAGCACGTCAAAAATATTTTGGAACCCTACCTTTGCAAGTTCTCCGCAAAGCGCATGCTGATCATCGTCTTTCACTTCAGCAGGTCTCCACTCTCTAGCATTCACAACCCAGGTATGACATTCATGTCCTGAGAAGTTAACAATAAACATATATCCATTCTTGATCCTTAAGGATTGAATTAGCGCATGCACGCCAAGTAGAGGTTTGTTGAGCAGTGGTGGGAAGTGCTCAAGCACGGTACACTTTTGACCCAGTTGCATGCACCCTCGAGCAACATGCCAATCCATGTGTGTTTGCACGACAACCCCCCCCCCCCCCCCCCCCCTCCCCCTCAAAGATCCTAGTTCCACCACTAAGATCAGTCTTTGGTTTGTTCTGCCATGCACACATAAAAAATGGTTTATCTTGTTTTCTCGCAGATTAAGAACATGTTTGGTTCTATTCATGCTCTAATTGCTCAAAATATTGAGCAGAGTAAAAATGTTGCTAAAACTTGTCACGAGACATCGTTAAAAGTGTGGCTTTTGCCACAAACCACCCAAAAAAATGTCTTTGCCAAAAAGAAACATAATAATTCCTTGTTAATATGCTATAAGACAAACAACCCCTTATTTTATCTAATTTTAATGACGAATATGCACGTGCCCCTTTTAACTTGTCCTTACTCTTTTCGTACGTGTTCGTGCCACGAAGAAAAAGGACGCTTGCGGCGGCGCGCGCACCCTCTCCATTGCCGATTGCGCTCGTAGTTGTCGGTAGCGGCGTCCTTCACCGGCGGTGGCAGCCCCTGGCAGAGGCGGCGCAATGGCAGCGGTGCCGCTTCCTGCAGCGACGCGTGCGTCTCGCGTGCCACTCAATCCTTGAAGCGAGCAGTGTAGCAGCAGCGACGCCCACAGTCCCAGTCTCTAAGAGGTGTTTTTTTTCTCGAATACGTAAAAGGTTTGCACATCATCATAATTAAGAAGAAGAGCTCAATCATACAAAAGACACACTTCTGACAAGCGTCCTCAGAGGTCTTACAGCCGTGGGCTGGCCCACGGCTGGACCGTCCTAGCAACAAATCCAAGCTTCGATATTACATAAAAGGTCTACAACTGAGGTAAGAGCATTGCTGCAACCTACGAAGCCGGACGCCTCCGCTGCTGACTGTGTGATCCTTCTCCAACGTCTAAGAACAGAACGTTGGTTTTTCTACCAGTCCTATTGTTGATCGCTGAGAATAACTCGCCCAGAGGTGTTCGCCGGACAATTTTGCCAACAATAGAAACTAGACCAATACGACCAACACAAGTTCAAAAGGGAGACAGCGAAAGTATTTTGAAATAATAGTTTATATCCTTGAGCAAGACGAAGTCAAAAAAAAATAAGTGGAAGATTTTACTAAAATTTTCAAGGACAATACATTAAAATGATACAATGTCTTAGAAAATACTTCTAGTCTAAGTCCAATTGATTCTGAGTAGTTTCAAAGTGCACGAAGAAAGCTGCATGTTACTGGATCGATCTTCCACCTACTTGATCTAGAAATTGAAGTTTTCCCACCAGCAACAAATATCTTATTTTATTAGGCACGAAAGAAGTTTGCATTGCCGGTAGATAAAGAAAAAAGTTTTCTCGTGGAGCAGCACTCTAACTTCCAATAACAAATACCCCTTTCAAATTATATAAATCGCATTGATTTATATATATATCTCTAAATATGTAGCAAAATTAATATACTAAACAAGTCACGATTTGCTGTAGTTTTTTTTAAAAAAAAGTAACGAATTTTCTCCACAAGTGGTCGATAGTCCTCATCCGCCATTTTCCTTTTTCACCCTGGGTCCCTGGCAGGCTGGCATAGTGCTTTCCTCCTACAGTAGGTCGCTGCTGCACCCGAGGACACCGACTGCCACAACCAAGAAAAGAACATGACGGATCGCATCGCAGCCCACTAGGCCACAACACCACCAGGCAGCAGCAACCCGGCCCATAGACGTCCGCAATGGAAACCACGACCCGCGACGCGCACCGAACAGGACGCTCCGAGAACGTATCGTCCACAATCCTCCACGTCACCCGCAATCTTTGCCTAGTATACCCGTCCCAATCCTCCGCACGCCTCCGGCATTCGGCATTCCCACCCACCCTCCACGCCTCCTTCCCCCGCTAAAAGTCCAAAACCCACGCCACCGCCACCGCCGCCGCAAGGGACGCGGCGATGGCCGACATGCGGGTGGTGCGGAACCTGGACCTGGAGCGGTACGCGGGGCGGTGGTACGAGATCGCGTGCTTCCCGTCCAGGTTCCAGCCCAAGACGGGCACCAACACGCGCGCCACCTACACGCTCGCCCCGGACGGCACCGTGAAGGTGCTCAACGAGACGTGGACCGACGGCCGCCGCGGCCACATCGAGGGCACGGCCTGGTGCGCCGACCCGGCCAGCGACGAGGCCAAGCTCAAGGTCCGCTTCTACGTGCCGCCATTCCTCCCCGTCTTCCCCGTCACCGGCGACTACTGGGTGCTCCATGTCGACGCCGACTACCAGTACGCGCTCGTCGGGCAGCCCTCCAGGAACTACCTCTGGGTGCGTGCTGATTCCTCTCTGTCTCTCTCGCCTCCGTTCAGCAGCCGTCCGTCTCTTGCCGGAATCTCCTGCCTACCAATCTATCTCAGCGTTTACATGATCTTCGTTTTTGCTTGCTTGTTTGTGCCTGCAGATCCTTTGCAGGCAGCCTCACATGGACGAGTCCGTGTACAACGAGCTGGTGGAGCGTGCCAAGGAGGAAGGCTACGACGTGTCGAAGCTCCGCAAGACGGAGCACCCTGACCCGCCGCCGGAGACGACCGAGCAGAGCCCCAGGGACGGCGGGATGTGGTGGATCAAGTCCATCTTTGGCAAGTAACCAAAGCACTGGGTGAGCGGGTGCTGCCGCTGCCGGCGGCTGTGCCGAGCAGGCGAGCACGCACAAGAGATGGCTGTGACGGTCAGTGTTCGTCGGTGTCCATCCAGGGTTCTACTTCTGCCCGCGTGTACATTCAGCAGTTCAGCACTAGTTGGCGTCAAGTTCGTTCGTTGGTGCTGCCGCGATCTGCAAATGGCGAAAATTGTGCTTGTGTATTAGCTGGTGTTTCTTGTCCGTCTGTATCGAACTTTTGAGAGTGAATGCTTCAATTTGCAGCAGCATTTGTGGTGGTGATGAGCTGAATTCCCTGCTTGACCGAGTTCTTAGATAGTATAGTACTCCATGCCGATCAGTTGTAGCTAACGCGGCCACTCGATATTCAGGCCACCGCGTGGGTAGCTGAGATTTTTTTAAGGTATAAGTGAACTATAATTTATTTTGGAAAAATTATTTCGTGAAATATTTTGGGAAAAAAATGCTTGATAAAAACAGTCCGTGAAACTATCGGTAAAGGTGTACGAAACCGACAGAATTGTGGGCGCTTCAGTGTTCTGACCTCAGTGGCAGCCGACGTGCGCATGCCCGTGGCGACAGCGGTAAGGGAGCGTGGCACCCGTGTGCACGGCGTGACTGTGGAGGGCTACTAACTAGGGCGCACGCGACGTGTCCCGTGTGAGGCGTCTTGGGCGGTGCTACACCTTGTTACAATTCAATGATTTTCATCTAAAGTTTCTAAGTTTGGCATATATTATTTTAGTACCTGAATTTTAAGATAATTTCAATCAATAATCTTTACAAATAATTAGTTAAAAATATGTTACTTTTATAACTTCTCATTTGTCAGGGTAACATATAACATATCAAATTTGTGTCTTTGTGTGGTTCTAGAAATAATTGTAAATTACTTATTGTCTTTATGCAACATGAATTAGATTTCGTTGAATTTATAGTTTTGATTAACGAGGTTTTAAACCGAAAATCACAGTAAATTTTATTACAAACTAAAGCTACAATTTTAATATAAAATATATAGAACAATTGTTGTCTGAAAAGTGGTCGCGGGCAGGGTACGGCCACCTCGCGTCGCTATGGGCAAACCGTCAGCCAACATCAATTCCTAGGTTGTCGTGTTCGTCGCAAAGCTTGTTACTTGTAATATTTGGGTATTTTTTGGCCGTAGCGTGCTCCTCGAATACTAGGCCGTTCCACACTTATTTTTTGTAACAACTCCCTCTTCTACTTAATGATATACATGCAAAGACATGGTCGCAAAAAAATCTAAAATTCAGGCATCTTGATTTTACAAGTCCCAAATTTCTACTCTTCTATTTTAAATTGTAAATTTTCTAGTTCAAAAAAGATAAAACGGTTTACAATTAGAACATAAGGAGTACGTATTTAACAAGCCGCGCCATAAAAAACTCACAGAGTTTATAAGAACCTAACCAATTTTTCAAAGGGATTGATAGAAAAAATTTCTATAGGATTCGAAACTTCTAGAATTTCTTCATATTTTCTTTGTTCCAAAGGAGGTCTTAATTTGCATACATTCTAAATAGTACTTATAGTATACGCTCACTATTTTATCACAGCTCCGAATGTATGGGATGTGGAGGAATGTAATCGATGAATGTACTTCGTCGTTCAATAATTATTTTTGTGCTAAGTCAAGTTTTTCTAACCAAATTTGTAGAGAGAGCACAATCATTATGAGACCAAATTACTTTCATTAAATACATCATGAAACATGTAATGGTGCATTTATATTAATTTTTTCCCAACAAATTTAGTCAGAGTGAGAATTTTGACAAAACGAAACATTATATATTTTGGAACTAAGAAGTACTCCCTCCGTCCTAATATATAAGGCGTAATCACTTTTTATTCATGTCTCATAATATAAGGCGTGCTCTCTCTAGACACATATACATCGATACACTATTGTGAGAGAGAATTAAATGTGTCCTTGGTCTTTGAACCATAGGTGGTCACGCTTTATATATTAGGATTGAGAGTGTACTAACCTAAACATCTCATACTTTGTAATCTCATACTTTGTAACAAGGAATAGCTATTAGTAAAACTGAGAGACAAATGGTTGAAATTCTTGTCAAATTCCCTTGTTCCTAGGGAAACATAGATGGTCACCTATGATTGATAGCACTAGAGACAAAACCTATGCAATTTACTTTTCCTGTGAAGTTGATATAAAATGACATATCCATGCATATTAGTTGAATACTTGAAGTGGTCTGGAAGGATTTGTGAAATGTATATCAAAATTATAATATAAGAATATAAAAGAACTGTTAAACTGATCAGAAAAGATTTTTGTCCTGTTTGTCAGACTACTTTTCAGCGACAATGTTTCTCTCTCATAGAAAATTAACATAAGCATTCAGCATATGTCAAATTTGAGCACAACGAATAAAGCCGGATACAAAAAAGCTTTCTATTTGTTGAAAATTTAAGAAACTAGGTTTACAGTTTATAAACTCCTATATACACGAAAATAAACTACTTTTAGAGTCAGACAATGCAATATTAGTTAAACTGAGGGGCATATCTACTGCGCTTTTTGGTTCCAATCGGTTTTTTTATACAATAGTACATCCATGCAAGTATGCTATGTTTGCTCAATTTTATTGCAGGCAAACTCACCTTGGCATGCAGTAAAATCGACCTTGTTAAATCAGGCAAATTAGTTGCTCATACAGCCAATCAGCCATACTCAGTCACTTTTATAGCTAATCAATTTGATTAGCTTGCCTAATGAATTTTTATATGTTCTCCTCTTATGAATTTGTATAAAGTCTTCGAGTTAAGCATGGTTTTAGCCCATGTACATTGAGACCGTTACCTTATTTTTTTAGTATATATGGATTACTTGCAATTTTTAGCAAACATGTTTTGCCCAAGTTACTACGAGGTTGTTTGGTTTTGAGTCGCATATAGCCACGCTGTGCTAGGGCAGCGCTGAAGTGAGGCGTCTAAATAGGTGATTCACTTCTCTAAGCCATTTTAAAAAGTTGGGATGAGCCAAAACTTAATACTCAACCAAACAACTGCTTTAATGAATGTAACAGCTTCTTATTCGCTATGGCAGCCTATGGCCGGCAAGACGACAACCAAAAGCCTTCTATGTTGTTCGTTTCGCTGAAATTTAGCTTATGCTAAATGCTTATGTTGATTTATTGTAAGAAAAAATATTATATATCTACTGAAAATAATGTTAAAATAGTACGAACAAACATAGCCCATATCTTTGCATAAAATTAAACAAATTTGCTCTTTGCATGTACATGCAAAATTTGTAGACAAGCCTAAAAAAATTGTGTTAGCAAGGACAAAACAGATCAGAGACGAATCTTTGTAGATATGTAAGAGGCATGACAGGTTTGTATGTATACATGTGTTTCTCTTAGGGTATGTTTGACACAGTTTAGCTTCATTAGTGAAGCTACGAACAACTTTCTAGATGAAGTTGTACTTTTTTTTTTGTAAAATAGTT